>CAUYQG010174896.1:0-16892 GCA_963574415.1 Tarsius wallacei
AGTGGATTGCCTGAGCCCACGGGTTCAAGACCCACCTGGACAACTTGGCGAGGCCTCATCTCTACAATAAATAAAAAAATCAGCCGGACGTGGTAGCGCGTGCCTGTAATTCCGGCTACTCGGAAGGCTGAGGCGGAAGGATCGCCAAAGCCCAGCAGGTCGAGGCTGCGGTGGCCCGGAGCATGCCACTGCACTCCAGTCTGGGCAACAGAATGAGACTCCAACTCAAAAAAAAAGACGACAGAAAGAAAAAAGAAAGGCTGAGGCTGAGGGATCGCTTGAGCCCAGGAGGTCAGGGCTGAGGTAGCCATGAGTGTGCCACTGCACTCCAGTCTGGGTGACAGAGCAAGACTCTGGCTCAAAATAAATAAATAAACAGGTGTGAAATCTGATGTCAGACTGAATCTCATTTCTTTATATGTAACTGTTTCCGCTCTTCTGGAAGCTTATACTGTTTTTCCCTTTATTCTTATAGTTTTGGATTTTACCCAAGGGCATATAAATGTGATATTTCTTTACTCATCCTTAATGTCCTTAGTGGGTCTCTTAAAACAACATACAACCCAAACAAAATACTTATTTGGCTCAATATCAAAAGGCATTTGGGAGAAAATAAAGATGGCTCATCATGTCACCACCCAGATAATGCCAAGTAACAGTTTTAGGGCATAACATAAAACAATATGATGCAAAGAGTGAAACAATTCTGCACAGGACAGATGAAAAGTATAGCTCTCTTTGATCCTCACCCGCAGTCCTTGTCTTCAGAGGCCACCATCCTCACTGGCTCTGTGTGGTATCATCCAAGGAGAAATGTCTGTGCTGGCCTACAACGCTCACTTGTCTAAAGTCCACATCACACATGCCCGCCAACCCTCAGAGAGCGCCGGAGAGCAGCCCACACAGCCAGCTACCCTTCATTCCACGCTGTGGATCTAACCAGTGCCTTGCAGATGGACTTTAGGTCATTTAAGCTTTATGTCCCTCCAGACAATGCTGCAGGAAATGGCTTTGACCGATTACAGATATCTTGCCATACTCCAATGAGTTTATGCAAGGAATACATTTTTAGTATTGGAATAAAGAACAGGGGCTGGGGTCGGTGGCTCAGCCTGTCATCCCAGCACTTTGGGAGGCCAAGGTGAGAGGATTGCCTGATCTCAGGGGGTCGAGACCAGTCCAGGCAACTTGGCGCGACCTCGTCTCTGCAATAAAAAATTAGCCAGACATGGTAGCTCAGGTCTATAGTTCTGGCTCCTTGGAAGGCTGAGGCAGAGGGATCACCGGAGCCCAGCAGGTTGACGCTGGGGTGGCCATGAGCGTGACACTGCACTCCAGCCTGGGCGACAGAGTGAGACTCCAACTCAGAAAAAAAAAAAAGAAATTTCGGAAGCTTACACTTCAACCTCCAAAGAGATTCTGCTCAGGCCTCCTCTCCTCCAGCCACCTAGCTACATGTCTACTTCTAGGCTGTTCTTTCCCCTCCGAGGACATTTTAAATATTCATTTCTCCTTTCTCTCCAGTCACTAGTCCTGGGGTGGGGGAGAGGTGCACAGTTAACATCTGCCCGGAGCCCACCTCTCCCTTCCTCAGGAATCTAGAGCCGCCATCTTAGTAGGCACGAGAGGAACTCATCTTCGACTGTGGTTGGCTTCTGGCGGGCATGGCCTTTGCCTGGATGAGTGGCCAGGTTCCGCACCTAGAGTCATTTTAATCGTGGAGGGGAGGGGAGGGGAGCTTTGGCAAAGTTCTGGTCTCCAGCCCCAGTTCTTTTTCATCTTTATGCGCCCATGAATTTGAAGAGAAATGGGAACCAGATGCTTCTGATACCTTTACACTTAACTCATCAGAAAGCTGTCCAGGACAAGGCACTTGCGAGCTAAATAAACCTTTTCTAAGACCCTTTGTCTAAGAAGTAAAAACTGCAATTTTTTTTCCAGAAATCGAGTTGTATGCCAGATTCTTGATTTACCTTTGCACCATCTCTCCCTGCCCTCAAAAATCTGGATTCTCAGTTTATCAGGACCATCTGTCTCTGAAATAATCATTATAATTCATCGCATGTGTGTCCCTCCCCGCTGTTCCTGATGATGTCAATTATCTCCTTGGATTCTCATAAAAACCTGATAAGGGAGGCAAGACAGAGACTATTATATTTTTCAATGGGGGAGGGATTAAAGGGGGTTAAGTGATCAGATCAGCTTGTAACTGGCATGGCTTGGATTCTAGGTTCTTCATCCCAAGACCATGGTCCTCACACATGAGCCTGCATCAGAATCACCTGGCCTGGAAGCCTGGTTAAAACACGGAACGCTGGCCCCCACCCCACTGGAGGTCTGGAGAGAGTCCTGAGAATGTGCTTTGCTCAGCGATCCCCAGGTGACACTCCAGATGCTCATGATCCTGGGCTCACATTTGGACACCCACCGGCCCCAGGAAACCTCAGTGGATCGTCTCTGAGTGTATAGAGTTGTCTTCCTTGGTGTGATCGAAGCCTAGCAGACAAAAAAAGAAATCTTCTTTCATCAAGCAGATTGTCACATATTTGCAAAGAGCGGTCAGCCACCACGGGCCATTTTTGCCGGGACTTGTCCCCTGACTGTAAGCAACACCTCTCCGCCACTGGTTCTCACTGTTTCCCCCACTCGGCACTCCCCACAGAGCTCCCTTAACCTCAGTTTGTTTTGTCTCCAAACGTCTTATGACATTTCCCTGCTATTACATCTGACACCTCAGAGGTAATGGGACTGAATATCACTCATAATTCATAGATTCCTCTCAATGACTATTGCGTTCCTTAATGCGAACTCCATGCGTGGAATCCCCGCTGGGGCGATATCGCCTTTTTGGCATCGTCAGTTAATTTGTTCATTTCCATGTACGTTATTGAAAGCACTCTGAGTCTTAATTAGTCCTCTTTAGCTGCTTTTCCCTGCAGCCCCCTGTCACAGAACCAAAGGCACCAAAGCACAGTGAGGAACAGGTCTAATTAACAGGCCCACGATTGAAACTCGGAAAAGATGGGATCTGCAGAAGAAAGAGATGGCTCTTCTACAAAACAGGGAAGCTGATGCAGCGACCGACGGGGGAGGGCTTTGTTAAAGATATCTGTTGTTTGGGGCTGCCTCACATCTCCTGCACCTCTTTTTCTTCCAGAAACGACTCTCCCCTTTCCTCCCACCCCCAATTCCAGTAGGCTCTGGAGGGGCTGTCTGTCAATGATCCCACCCCAAGCTGAGAAGAGGGTACCTGACCAGGGCCTGATCATTCAGAGGGCATCATCCTTCAGGCCAAAGGGATCGGTTCAAGCATCAACACAGAACTCTAGTTGGGCCAATCAGAGTCCCTTGCCAGGATTTTTCTGGTGGGTACAACTTGGAGAGCTGCCTTTAGCCCTTGGGATCATAGGGTTGGAAGGATGTGACACTTTAATTCCCAAGTGTCATCTTTCCCATAGCGTGGAAGAAGCCCATCTTCCACCAAAGAGAATGAGGCCAAAGGTCCGAAAGTGGCAGAAGCAGGAGGTGGAGGGAGTTCCGAGGACCCCACAGACAGCATTTGAGCTCTGGCGTGGTGATGTCAAGGCTACTCTTCCCACTCCTAAGTACATCAGATGAGAACTTTCTTGTTTGAGTCACAAACCACTAACAATTCAGCAAGCTCCTGTGATCACCATTGCCTGCCTTCCCTCAGCCTAGGTGCAATCATGGGGGGCCTGAACTGGAGTTTGTCCCAACCAGGTCAAGAAAGTAGCCATTAAGACCCTTAAATATCTCCCACCCACTTCAGACCACTCCAAGGGACTGTGTTTCCGTCACATTTAAACCTATAAGACCAGTTTCCCTAAGGTACCCGGGGCCTGTTCCCTGCACTAGAATGTCAGCACATCCCTGCAGATACCCTAAGGACATGGTTGGCCTCCCCATTTAGGGGACATGCTCACATAGCCAGTTACCACTACCCTTGTTCCTGGTCTGAATCAGCCTCAGGCCTTTTCCTTGAGCTCACTCCATAGGAAATATGTATTGCACTCGATTATGTGCTTAGTACATCTGAAAATAAAACAGACATACATCCTTCCTCAAGAAAACCACAGTTCAGCAAGGCACAGGAGCCGCTGGTCCTAGGGCCCGCCCAGGGAAGAAGGCTCCCCTGTCTTATTTACACAGGTCAATGCACATATTCAACGTCTAGCCCACAGGCCTTCGATGGCCCTGAAAGTCGAGGCACAGGGCATCTCATCCCCAGTGATCCCGACAGGAAAACCTTATTCAGCTTTGTTCCTACAGAAAGGAGTTTCAAACTGGATGTGGGCCTGGACTAGGGCAGTGGTCCCAACTTTTTTGGCATTAGGGACTGATTTCAGGGAAGACAATTTTTCCAGGGATGCGAGAGAGGGGATCATTAGCATTAGAGTCTTATAAGGAGCAAGCAATCCAGATCCCTCGCACACACAGTTCACAATAGGGTTTACGCTCCTATGAGAATCTAATACCTTGGCTGATCTGACAGAAGACGGAGCTCTGCTGGCCAGCTGCTCAAATCCTACTATGCAGCCCCAGTCCTAACTGGTCTGCGGCCCAAGGGTCGGAGACCCTCAGACTTGGGGATTTCTAAGGACCCTTTAGACCCTGAGATTCCAGAACTCTAAGATACTGGGGATTTGGGGGAGCCCAAAACCACCTCCATCCACATACACAAGTAATCCTATCACTTCCTTTTTTTCTTCCCTTTTGTAAAATATCTTCACTTGGTCCCCTAAAGAATTTGCTTTGTCTTGTTTTATGGATTTTTATGTAAAATGTCTTCATGATTGAAAAATAAAGCATGTTCATTATAGATCATTTAGAAACTAGAAAAAATTAAAAGAAACAGAAGAAAAATAGCTATAATTTTGGTGCCCAGAGATAACTAGTTTGGGCATTTTGCTATATTATAGGTACAGTCGTGCATCCCTTGACATCAGGGATGCATTCTAAGAAATGCATCATTAGGCAATTTCATCATTGTGCAAACATCATAGAGTATACTTACACAAACCTAGATGGTATAGCCTACCACACACTTAGGTTCTATGGCATAATCTATTGCTCCTAGGCTACAAACCTGTACAACATGTGACCGTACTAACCGCAGGCATAATGTAACATAATGTGTTTGTGTGTCTAAACATACCAAAACACAGAAAAGTTGCAGTGACAATACAGTATTATAATCTTATGGAACCCCCATCATATATGTGGTCTGTTATTGATCGAAATGTCTTTGTGTGGCACATGACTGCATATATAGATTATTTGCTATTAAATAAATATAATTTTATATAAAATTTGAGGTCCTGTTTTTATCACTTTACCTTGAATGAGTTTTTTTTTTCCTATCTTATTTCCTCAAAATCTGATTTTTTAGATGGCCTAATATTGCATCACAATATCACAATTTATTTGAATCCCATATCACTGAACATTTAGATTGCTTCTGTTACTTGCCATTATAATTAGCACTGCAGTGAACATCTTTGAGCACCAATACCTTTCCTCAAGGTAGTTTCTTAATGATAAAATCTCCAGTCAAATAACAAACATTTTCAGATTCTTAAAATATGCATTCATAGGAAATTCCATGCAAATTATACTAATTGCACTGGTTTTCTATTACTTCTGTAACAAGTTACTACCGTTAACTTAGTGCTTTAAAACAGCATAAGTTTACTGTCTAACTGTTCTGTAGGTTAAAAGTCCAAAATGGGGGCAGGCTCGGTGGCTCAGCCTGTAATCCCAGCACTTTGAGAGGCTGAGGCGAGTGGATTGCCTGAGGCTACGGGTTCGAGACCAGCCCGGGCAACTTGGCAAGACCTCATCTCTACAATAAATAAAAAATTAGCCAGGGCATAGTAGCGTGCACCTGTAGTTCCAGCTACTTGGAAGGCTGAGGCAGAAGGATCAACTGAGCCCAGTAGGTCAAGGCTATGGTGGCCATGAGCATGCCACTGCATTCCCGCCTGGGTGACAGAGTGAGACTCCAACTCAAAAAGAAAAAAAAAAGTCCAAAATTTGTCTCACTGGACTAAATGAAAGGTGTCAACAGCACTGCATTTTTTCCTGGAGGTTCTAGAGAAGAATCCATGTCCTCACCTTTTTCAGCTTTTAGAGGCTACCTGCTTCCTTGGCTCATGGCCCCTGCCTTCATCTTCAAAGCTAGCAATGGTAGGTTGAGTCCTTCCCAATCACATCATTCTGACCTTCTCTTCTGCTCTGCTCTACCACTTTTTTAAAAAATCCCAGATAATTCAGGATAATCTCCTTATTTTAAAGTCAGTTTATGAGCAACTGTAATTCCCTCTCCAACCTTAATTCACCCATGCCATGTTACATCATATATCCACAGGCTCTGGGGGTTAAAACAAGGGTACCAGGAGGTGGGAAGACTGGGTGAAAGGCATTATCTTACCTACCACTAATTTGAACCATACCAACTAGTTAATAAGATGATAATATTATTACATCTCCATCAGCATCAGGCGTTTATTTATCTTTAATCTTTGCCAAATTGGTTGGTCAAAAACAGGATCTGTTTGCTATTATTTGTATAACTCATCGTGGTTTTTTTTTTTAATCACTTTATACTTTGCTTTCTAGAACACACCTGTTCTCTCTTCATTAGTCTGTCTTTTCCATCTTTACTTTTTAAATGAGGAATAGGAAAAGCCAGCTCATGGTATATTTGAGAATAATCCATGACCCAAATCTAACAGCCTTGTCACCTCATTTACTCGGCTAAAGACTCTTCTAGAATCCCAAAGTCCTTCCCATTTCAGCTTCCAGGCTCTCCCAAATTCCCCTTCAAGCTCCCAAAAAGACTGGCGGATGTCTTTTAGAAAGCCTGACTCATGATACTATGTTAACCCATAGGCTTACACAGGGAACCAGTAGACCTGACCCAAGTGCCACACGGCAGAACTCTCCAGGAAATGCCTCTCTAGAACCTTTCAGACCTGACAAGAGAAAATCTATTATTGAAAAACCCCATCATCTCTCATCCCTATCACACCCAGTGTTTATTTTCCCAAGGAAGCCCTACTAAAAACAGAGGAGGAGACAAGGGGGTGGGGTGGAGCTTTGCCAGGCACCATCCTTTTATGCAATCCCTCCAGATTGATTCTCTCCACTCCAGATGTGGTGGGGAACCCAGAATCACTCTATAAGACAGTATGTCCCATCCCGCAATGACCACAGGCTCCCTCAAAGCTTTAAGATGAGAACAGAGCCTCAGTTTAGGAATCAATAAGAGAATCATCAAAGACCTAAGAAACTTTGGCAATGGCCGCAGCAAAGACCCAGTAAGGGGTGGCTGCCAAATGAACCTGAAATGACATGTGCACTTGGTGGCCGTGGAGAGCTGTGGTCCGTGGTGGCGTAAGACAGAGCACACCAGGCTGGTGTCTGCATGTGATCAGGGCTTTGGGATGAAGTCCATGCTCCGTAGAATGGTGTTTCACTCTGCCCTTTCAAGTTCATGCATCCAAGACACCTCCCCACACACCCTGAATCTGAGCACCTCCGTCTTTCATGTGCTGCTGCTTCTGTTTGGGACCCACCTCTCCACTTGGCCAAACCCTTCTCCTCCTCAGACCTCCAGCACCTGTCCACCTATCTGAGAAGCCCTCACTGATCCGCTGATCCTTCAACCCACAGGCCCCATGAGATTAACCGCTGCCTTCCTAGCATAGCCCTTATTTTTATGCACAATCTGGCATTCCTGCTACCGATATTACCATATTCATTATGGAACTCTTTATGAAGTGCCCAAAATAGGCCCAGCTCTGAGAATTAAATGTAAATAAAGTAGACACGGTCTCAGATACATTATAGAACAGGAGGGAATAAAGACAAGTACGCTACAGGTTTTAATGTGAATGATGGTGTCTTAAAAATACGGGAGAGAAGTGCTCATACCGGACATGAGAAATCAGAGAACACTTCATAGAAAAAAGAGGATCTTACCTGGTGTTGAAAGATGAGCAGGAGAAGAGGAGAAGAAAAATATTCTAGACAGAGAAGCAACAATTTATTTAACAAATTCTATATAGCTCCTCACATATTATTTCATTGAATCACTCTTAACACTCAATAAGATGGATACTGTATTTGTACCTGTTTCAGACCTGACAGAAAAAATTTTTATCGAAAAACCCAGGCCAGGCTCGATGGCTCAGCCTGTCATCCCAGCACTTTGGGAGGCCGAGGTGAGTGGATTGCCTGAGCCTGCAGGTTCGAGACCCACCCAGGCAACTTGGTGAGACCTCGTCTCTACAATAAATCAAAAATTAGCTGGGTGTGGTAGCGCACGCCTGTCGTTCCAGCTCCTTGGAAGGCTGAGGTGGAAGGATCGCCGGAGCCCAGTAGGTCAAGGCTGCGGTGGCTGGGAGCGTGCCACTGCATTCTAGTCTGGGCAACAGAGTGAGACTCTAACTCAAAAAAGAAAAAAAGAAAAACCCCATCATCTCTCATCCTTTTCACACCCAAGGTTTAGGGAAATTGAGCCCCAGTGATACTAAGAAACTTGTCCAGGGTCACATTATTGTAAGAAGTGGAGCTGAGATTTGAAGCCAGCAGTCTGGCTCGTCAGTCCAAACGTTTAATCTGCATGTTATGCTGCATGTAGAAAGACTCAGAAGGACAAGAGACCCAAAGAAACATGAGGGTTCAGAGGAGGTTAGAGTGGCTGGTCACAGAGGGTGGGCAGCTTGAGATGAGATCGAGAAGCAGCAGGACCTTAAAGGTGATGACAGGGGCATTAGTCTTCATGATCACAACAGTGGGAGGCATCAACACGTCCCGAGCAAAGCCTTGCTTAGGGTCGGGAACGGACTGGAGGGAGCAAAGGAGGAGGTGATATACGCAGGTAAAGGCTGCTGCAGTCTTACAGGCAGAGGAGGGTGGTGCCCTGTTCCAGCAGCAACGGAGATGAAGAAAAGCAAATATATCTGAGAGGTAATTAGGAGATCAAAGAGACAGCATTAGGTTGTTGATTGGATGTGGAGTGAGAAGGAAGTGGCTAGGAGGACAACAGTGTCTGGCATCCAGCTGGGAAATACACAGCTGGTGCGTCTGTGTCCTACAACAGAGAGCACAAGAGGAGAAGCAGCTTTGAGAAGGAACTTGGTGACTTCAACTTTGGATACGGTGACTATAAATGCACATACAATAGATAGGTGCTGCAGGCAATTGGATATATAGATTCAAGGCTTCGATGAGCGTGTTAGGGTAACGTTGTGGGAATCGTCAGCCTATAGATCATGTGATAGGGTGAATGAGATTATCCCGGGGAAAGTATGTCATGCTGGATAGAAGATCCAGACACCAATATTCAAGCACACAACAGTCTAAAGGAAGAATACAAAGGTGGTAACAGCAAATAAAAACAGTTATTGAGCACATATTTTGTGCCAATGTTCCAAGTATTTCATATGGATTCGCTCATTTAATCCTCACAGCAGTCCTACGAGTCAGAGGCACAGAGAGTTTATGAAACTTGGCCAGAGGCACACAGTAAGCACTGAGCCAGGATCTGAACACAGGCAATCAGGGGGGTAAAGTCTAGGCTCTTTGCAAACTACGTAACCACAGCCAGCAACCAGAAACATGGGAAGAGGCTGTTTGCACAGAAGATGGAGTAGTCAGCAGTGTCCAATGCTTCTGAAAACTCCAGGAAGATAGACTGGGAAGGGCCCAGTGGCTTTGGCATGAAACCAGCCATCAGTGACATTGGCTAATGCTGTTTCTCTTGGGTAATAGGGTGAAAACCGGATGGCGGTGACTCAAGAAAAGGGATAAATAAGGGCAGAGGACAAGCACAGACAATCCTTTCAAAAATGTTTGCAATGAGTAGGGGGGGAAAATACACAAAATAGAGCAGGGAACTGAAATGGGGTCAAGGAAACATTCTCCTTTTTTATTGTGGCAGATATTTGGGCAATGTTGGGAAGCCAAGAAGAAGAGTCTAAAAGACAGAGGGCTTCCATGAGCAAGGTCCCCAAGTATGTGGAAGAGATGGGATCCAGGGTACAGTTGGAGATGTTAATCTTAGCCTAGAAGGACACCCTTACCACTGAACAAGAAGAAAGGAGGAAACAATGGCTCAGATGGAGATAAGATTATATGGCCGCAGAAGGGAATTTGAAGGAGGTTGTATCTGATGACTTCTATTTCGTCTCTGAAATATCAAGTGAACACATCTGTTGGGTAGAAGGGTGGAGGAGACGGGTCAATACGTTTGAGGAATATCTGGGTGCTTCCTCCTCCAAGAATTAGGGAGCCTGGACAATCTATATCCCTAGTGCCTAGCACAATGTTGAGACAAAGTAGATGCTCAGTAAGTGTCTGTGGCTTGCACACTGCATTGTATTGGGTTGGAATCTTCTGAGGATCCCTGATGGAAGGAGTCTGGTAAGCTTAACACGGTCTGCCCTTGTCACAGCCAAGTTTTCCCTCAGGTAAACTTGAGCCTGGAAAGTTGAGAGGTATAAGCCTCATGAGGTGGCCAAAGTGTCTGTTTCCAGTTGAGAACCTAAAACAGAAGAAAGGAGTTACAGTGCTCCCAGAGTAACTGGGCAGATGGTAGTTGGACAAGGGCCACCTCTGTGAGGAAGGAAAGCTGGAGTGGCAGTCTTTTCCAGGGTGAATAAGAGCTATCAGGTTGTTTGGTATTTATATCTTCCTTATAAATTAGGAACTTTATTACTTGGACACTTGTGCAACACTTAGTCCATCATCTAAAATAAGTCTTGCTCGAGTATCTAAATTATTGTTCAGATACAGCCCCTGTTGCTTGGATAAAGTTTATCCAGTCTTCATAAATGAAATACACCCCCTCCACAAAATTAAAAGCTCACAGGCTTATAGGGTCCCTCTTCTAAAATCTCCATCAGTACTCTTCCCAATAAATCACAAGACTGGGACACATAGCCTGACTTTTTCATGAGGAACAAATCCTAGGTTCAAGGGTTCATGACTGATTTTAGCTCTAGGATCCTTATTCTTATTGATAAGTTCACTAAGAAGACGGTTCAGTTTGAGCACCCTAAATTAATCCATCACTGGCATTTTATTCCACAAACCCAAGTCATGGTTGGTTCAAACTATGCAAATACACAGTGGAGAGGAATGGACAGTGAATGGGCATCAGGGCTGGGCTCTCTCTTGGACTTAGATCCTAAATACATGCTTGATTCAGCATTAGATAACTAGAATGCAAGGTCTCCTAGCAAAGCAATAAGGATACGCATCCTTATATGTTAGGGCATGACTTTATCACTGCAGACCACAAGGGCCATCTAGAAGCAGCTGAAATTATTGGAAAATTAACATCCAAAGGACGGCTCAAGTTAGCCATGCAAAGCACAATGCATTGGCTTAAATAATTCCATCCCACAAGTCAATTCATTTAGTTATCTGGGACTACAATCTACAACTCACCGCTTCTGGGGCTCCAATCAGAAAGCCAGCTTACTAAAAATTATCCTTTTGGCAGAAGTCATGCTCCTCTGTGACACAGGTGACTGACAACACTGCCCTGAAATGTTCCAGGTCAAAACCATTCCACAGCACTCTCAGATGTCAGTAATACACTTGTCCGGACTCTGGAACGGACATGAACTTCTTTGAGAGGAAAAATCAATCTTCATGCCATCTACTGCTACTCCTAAGGAGGGAGATGGCTGCCCTGAGGATGAGAGCAGAGTCAGGCTGCTTTTGCAAATAAACATCAGTTTTACAGCCTGCATGTCCAGTACCTACTGTGGCATTGTTCTATTTTAGATCTTTGTACTTCTTTGAGAATCAGAAAAATCCACGCGTCCAACTCCTCGCCAAATGCACTAAGTATACAAATATAAAATTGTGCATTATTAGGAATTTATGGGCTCCCTGAAACTCTTCTATGAACTCCTGGGATGGCTTCACCAAGGGAAAAACTTTCTGCTATCATCAAGCATATGAATTTTGTTTTAATGGACAGGTAATATCCATAATTCAAGCATTTACTAGAAGATCCAGTGAGTTGATCAATGCAAGAACAACAGTCTTAAGCATGAGTCAGCTTTTGCCAGGTTATGCTGCAGTAACAAGCAGCCCCTCAGTGGCTCAGTGGCCTTCAGCAATGCAGGTTTCTCCATTGCTTGCATTAACATGTCCTTGATGGGTGAGTTACTCCTCTGCTCATCTTATTCATTCCAGGCCCTGGATTGAAGGGGCAGCCCCCACTCTGCACATACTGCTTTTACTGCAGTGGTAAAGAGCAGTGGCCAGACCTTGTAATGTTCTTTAAAGTTTCTACTCAGATGCAACATACATCACTTCTGTTCTTATTCCATTGCCCTTAACAGGTAACATGCCCAGGCCTCATATCAGTGAGGTTGGAAATACTATCCTCTCACAGGGTGGGGTGGAGGTTACCATGAAATGTAACTCCCTGGGGTTGAACCTGACAGAAAGCGGCAGCAAAGGCTTTAAAGAAATCATACAGTCTACAATGCTTAGTGACATGCCAGTCAATCTCACAGGTTCCCAAGTTCTATCCTTGATGCAAGGCAGAAAAGAGAAAGCAAGGAAACACCACTACATTAACAGACACCATCAAAACACTTTGCCTGAAACAGAGTTTTTTGTCATGGCTTTTGAGCCTTAGGGACAAAGTCTAGGAAGGGAAGAGATATTACTATTAAAGACTGTCTATTAACAATTCAGTGTTTCTGAGAAAGTGATCGACTGGCCTGAAAAACTCCCCTTACAGTTTATGACTGGTACTTCCTAGGGAACTGATTTGCTTCTTTCTATCAGATGATGAGGATAACACATTACTTAAGATTTCATCTGACCTGTTACCAAAGAGTTCAGAGTTGAACTTCACACTCGAGGGCCGTAAGAATGTAGCCTCGCTTTTGTCGAGTCAATTAAAGCTCCAATTTTCTATGTAGCTTCTTTTTGCTTTTCATAACTACATTTTTTTAAGGAAGAGAAAGTATGTTTATTATTCATGAAATGGAAGTGGATCATCGTAATGTTTTCCTTTTCGTGAGTTTTTTTTTATTTTAAAGATGTGGGGTACAAGTCAGGATTAGGTATACAAGTTGTCATCGTACAGGTAAAGATTCAGCCTCCCTTTGGTCCCCACGTCACCTGATTTGAAATCAGGTACCCTTATTGATGTTCTGTGCCCCCCATCCTCACTCCCCTGGCAGTTTCCAGCTACTGCCAATTCCTTTCTTATAGTACTATGAGAAATGTTCAGGGTCCACTTATGAGTGAGAACATGTGTTACTCGGTTCCTTGTTTCTGTGATAAATCACTGAGTATTATAGACTCTAAATCCATCCAAGTTGCTGCAAAGTCCATAGTTTTGTTCTTCTTTATGGCTGTGTACTATTCCATCACGTATATGCACCACGTTTTTTTTACCCAGTCCAGTTTTGATGGACAGCATGGGTGGTTCCATGTTTTTGCTACTGCAAACAGTGCTGCAATAAACATCCATGTGCAGGTATCTTTCTTGTAGAGTAATTTAAGTTCCTCCAGGTATATTCCCAGAAGGGAGACTACTGGGTTATATACAAGGTCAATTTCTAGCTCTTTTAGGAATCGCCACACTGTTTTCCATAGAGGTTGAACTAGTTTGCATTCCCACCAAAAGTGTAGAAGTGTTCCCTTTTCTCCACATCCTCACCAGCATCTGTTGTTTTGGTTTTATTCATGATCGCCGTTCTTACTGGAGTTAGGTGATATATCAATGTGGTTTTGATTTGCATTTATCTGATTATTAGTGAGCCTGAGCATTTTTTCATGTATCTGTTGTCTGCTCATATATCTTCTTTTGAGAAGTGTCTATTCATGTATTTTGCACACTTTTTAATGGGCTTTTTTTTTTCTTTCAGCATGTTTGAGTACCTTGCAGATCCTGGATGTTAGACATTTGGCACATATGCAGTTTGCAAATATTTTTTTCCCATTCTGTGGGCTGTCTCTCCACTCTCTTGATGGTTTCTTTTGCTTTGCAGAAGCTTTTCAGTTTGATGAGGTCCCACTTGTCAAGCTTATCTCTTAAGGCATGGACTTTTGGGGTTTTAATCAGGATTTGGTTGCCTATTCTGATTTCCATAAGAGTATCTCCTGCATTTTCTTAATGTTTGAGGTTTTACATTTAGGTCTTTGATCCATTTGGAGCTGATTTTTGTGTATAGTGATAGGTAGGGGTCCTATTTCATTCTTCTGCACATGGTCAGCCAGTTTTCCCGGCGTCATTTACTAAATAGGTATTCCTCTCCCCAGAGATTGTTGGTAGAGGCTTTGTTGCAGATGAGTTGGTTGAGAAATTGAGTTTTGCTTCCAGAATCTCTATCCTGTTTCATTGGTCTATATGCCTGCTCTTGTACCAATATCATGCTGTTTTTATTATTGTAGCCTTATAATAAAATTCAAAGACTGGAAGTGTGATACCTCCTGCTTTGTTTCTTTTGCTAACGATTGCTTTGGCTATCCATGGATGTTTTATGTTTCCATATGAATTTCTGTATGGTTATTTCTTGGTGTGAGAATAATGATGTTGGTAATTTAATGGGTATTGTGTTGAATCTGTAGATTGCCTTGGGTAGGATGGACATCTTAACAAATGTTGATTCTTCCTATCCATGAGCATGGAATGTTTTTCCATTTGTTTGTGTCATTTTTTGACTTCTTTGAGCAGTGTTTTGTAGTTTTCATTGTAAAGATCTTTCACTTCTCTGGTTAGGAAGATGCCAAGGTATTTTATTTTCTTTGTGGCTATTGTAAATGAGATTGTGCTTTTTATTTGGTCCTCTGCCTGTTTGTTGTTGGTGTATAAGAAGGTGACTATCTTTTGCATGTTTATTTTGTACCCTGAGACTTTGCCAAAGTCCTTTATTAGTGCAAGGAGGTTTTTGACAGACTCTCTTGGATTTTCGAGGTATAGGATCATATCGTCAGCAAAGAGGAATAATTCAATGTCTTCTTTTCTTATTTGAATAACCCTGATTTCCTTCTCTTGTCTGATTGCTCTAGTTAGGACTTCCAACACCATGTTAAACAGGAGGAGTAAGAGTGGGCAACCTTGTCTTATTCCAGTGTTCAGGGAAAATGCTTCCAATTTCTGTCCATTTAGCAGTATGTGGGCTGTGGATTTATCACAGATGGCACTTACTATTTTGAGGTATTTTCCTTCTATGCCTGCTATGCCTAGGTGTTCAAGGGTTTTTATCAAGAAGGGATGCTGAATTTTACCAAAAGCTTTTACTGCATCTAGTGATATTATCATGTGGTTCTTGTTTTTACATCTGTTGATTTATTTAATTACATTTATGGTCTTGCCAAAGTTGAACCAGCTCTACATCCCGGGGGTGAAGCTTACTTGGTAACAGTGGCTTTTTTTTTAGATTGAAAAATAGAGTTTATTTAAAAAGTAAATTAGAGTGAAAGAGAGAAGATTCACCTCCCCAAGGTAGGGGAGGGGACCAAAGCTAAGAAACATGGTGGCCATAGCTCAAAGAGCCACGTGGACACACCAGAGTTTAACAAAGCAATGGCTGGTAGATGATTTTTGAGATGCATTGCTGGATCTAATTTACTAGAATCATGTTGAGAATCTTTGCGTCTATGTTCATCAGGGATACTGGCCTGTTGTTCTCTTTCTTTGTTGGTTCTTTACCTGGTTTGGGTATCAGTGTGATGTTAGCTTCATAAAATGCTTTAGGGAGAATTCCATCTTTCCTAATTACCTGAAATACTTTTAATAGGATTGATATTAACTTCTATTTGTATGTTTGTAGAATGCCACTGGTTCAGGGCTTTTTTTTTGGTAAGTTGTTTTCTTATGACATAGTAAATTTTATGGGTTGTCATTGGTCCATTTAGGATCTCAATTTCTTCTTGTATAATTAATTTTTTTTAAATGATATTTTAGAAATGTTTTTCTAGTTGGAAAAATAAACATACTTAATGTAGAATTTTTTTAAAGCGAACAAAAGCAAAAAATATATAAAAGTAATCCATAATGTCACCTCTTCTCCACCCCCCCAAAACACCCCTGGTAACATTTTGGTATATTCCTTCCAATAGTATACTTGCATCTATTTACATATAAATAGATAATACATATTTATATTTATATATGTAATTTGGTTTGCTAGCATTTTGTTGAGGATTTCTGCATCTATGTTTATCAAAGATATTAGCCTGTAATTTTTTTTTCTTGTAGTATTTTTATCTGGCTTTGGTGTGAAGGTGATGCTGGCATTGTAAAATGAGTTTGAAAATGTTTCCTCCTCTTTAGTTTTTTGGAAGAGTTTGAGAAAGTTTGGAATTAATTCTTCCTTAAATGTTTGGTGGAATTCACCCATGAAGGCATCAGCCCTGAGCTTTTCCTTGCTGGGAGGCTTTTGATGACTACTTCTGTCTCCTTACTTG
The DNA here is from genome assembly GCA_963574415.1 of Tarsius wallacei. Lineage (NCBI taxonomy): Eukaryota > Metazoa > Chordata > Mammalia > Primates > Tarsiidae > Tarsius > Tarsius wallacei. The sequence goes on from CAUYQG010174896.1 coordinate 16,477, forward strand.
TGATTGGTGTGTTCATATCTACTTCTACATGATTCAGTCTTAGTCTTTTGTTGGGTGTTTTTGTGGCTGAGGAAGTAGCCACTCAGAGGTACAGTGAAGTTGCTTTTTATGTACTTTTGAATTATTTAGACTTATAGTATTTTTATAATATTAATAAAACCAGCCGGGCTCGGTGGCTCAGCCCGTAATCCCGCGCCTTGGGAGGCTGAGGTGAGTGGATTGCCTGAGCCTGCGGGTTCGAGACCCGCCTGGGCAGCTTGGCGAGACCTCATCTCTACAATAAATCAAAAAAATTAGCCGGGTGTGGTAGCGCGCGCCTGTAGTTCCAGCTACTCGGAAGGCTGAGGCGGAAGGATCGCTGGAGCCCAGCAGGTCGAGGCTGCGGTGGCCGGGAGCGGCCACTGCACTCCAGTCTG
>CAUYQG010174898.1:0-11978 GCA_963574415.1 Tarsius wallacei
TTAGTTTGCAGCCGAGCTCGGTGGCTCAGCCTGTAATCCCGCGCCTTGGGAGGCTGAGGTGAGTGGATTGCCTGAGCCCGTGGGTTTGAGACCCGCCTGGGCAAGCGAGACCTCATCTCTACAATAAATCAAAAAATTAGCTGGGTGTGGTAGCGAGCGCCTGTAGTTCCAGCTGCTTGGAAGGCTGAGGCGGAAGGATCGCCGGAGCCTAGCAGGTCGAGGCTGCGGTCGCCGGGAGCGGCCACTGCACTCCAGCCTGGGCGACAAAGTGAGACTTCAACTCAAAAAAAAAAAATAGTTTGCAATAAGTGCATACATTTATTTCGGGTTCTCTCTTCTATTCCATTGGGCTGTGTGTATGTTTTTCTGCCATGCTTCTTTGATACTATAGCTCTGTAGTATATTTTGAAGTCAGATAGTTTGATAGTTTCTGCTTTATTCTTTCCACTCAAGATTTCTTTGGCTATCTGAGGTCTTTTGCATTTCCATGTGAATCTGTGCTTTTCTATTTCTTCTTCTTCTTTTTTTTTTTGAGTTGGAGTCTCACTATGTCGCCCAGACTGGAGTGCAGTGGCACGCTCCCGGCCACAGCAGCCTCGACCTGTTGGACTCTGGCGATCCTTCTGCCTCAGCCTTCCAAGTAGCTGGAACTACAGGCGCACTACCATGCCCAGCTAATTTTTGATTTATTGTAGAGATGAGGTCTCGCCAAGTTGCCCAGGCAGGTCTCGAACCCACGGGCTCAGGCAATTCACTCACCACAGCCTCCCAAAGCATGGGATTACAGGCTGAGCCACCGAGCCCGGCTGCTTTTCTATTTCTAAGAAAAATGTCATTGATATTTTGACAGGGAGTACACTGAATCTGAAGATCCCATTGGGTAATATGAACATTTTCCCAATTCATGAACACAGGATATCTTTCCTTTTATTTGTGTCTTTTTCAATGTCTTTCATCAATGTTTTATAGTTTTCATTATAGAGATTTTTCACTTCCTTGGTTATGATTTCTAGGTTATTCTTGTAGCTATTATAAATGGAATGCTGCCAGGCTCAGTGGCTCAACCTGTAATCCCACGCTTTGGGAGACCGAGGTGAGTGAATTGCCTGAGCCTGCGGGTTCGAGACCCGCCTGGGCAACTTGGCGAGACCTCATCTCTACGATAAATCAAAAAAATTAGCCGGGCGTGGTAACACGTGCCTGTAGTTCCAGCTACTTGGAAGGCTGAGGTGGAAGGATCGCTGGAGCCCAGCAGGTTAAGGCTGTGATGGCCAGGAGCGGCCACTGCACTCCAGTCTGGGTGACTGAGTGAGACTCCAACTCAAAAAAAAATAAAATAAATTCAAAATAAATGGAATGCTTTTTAGATTTCTTTTTCAAATAGTTCACTAAATTTTGCATGTTGATTTTGTTTTCTTCAACTTTTCTGAATTCATTTATTATTCCTAGCAGGTATTTTGGGGAGTCTGTAGGATTTCCTATGTACATATATCATCAGTTTGACTTTCTCCTTTTTAATACAGATGCCCTTTATTTTTTTCTCTTGCCCAATTGCTTTGGATAGAACTTCCAGTACTATGTTGAATAAAAGTGGTGAAACTGGACATTCTTGTCTTGTCCCAGATCTTAGAGAAAAAGTTTTCTACTTTAACCATTCAGTATGATATTAGCTGTGGGTTTGTCACATATGACCTTTATGATGTTGAGATATGTTCCTTCTATACCCAGTTTGTTCAAGGTTTTTTTTTTTATCATGAAGAGATGTTGAATTTTATTGAATGCTTTTCCAGCATCTATTGAAATGATCATATTTTTTTGTCCTTGATTCTGTTAATGTGATGCATTACATTTGTTAATTCGCATATGTCAAATCATTCTTGCATTCCTGGAATGAAACCCACTTGATCATGGCGAATGATCTTTTTAATGTGTTGTTGAATTGGTTTGCTAGTATTTTGTTAAGGATTTTTGCATCTATGTTCATCAGAGATGCTGGCCTGTAGTTTTCTTTTATGTTGTGTCCTTGTTTGCTTTTGATGTCAGAATAATGCTAGCTTGTAGAATGAATTTGGAAATATTTTCTTCTCTTCAAGTTTTTTGAAGAGTTTGAGTAGAATCGGTATTAGTTCTTCTTCAAATATTGGATAGAATTTAGTAGTGAAGCCATCTTGTCCTGGGCTTTTCTTTAATGGTAGACATTTAATTAGAACTCAATCTTATTACTTATTATTGACTTGTTCAGGTTTTTTATTTCTTCATGATTCAATCTTGGTAAGTTGCATATGTCCAAAAACTTATTCATGTCTTCTGGGTTTTCCAATATGTTAACATATAATTGTTTGTAGTAGTCTTTTATGGTGCTTCATATTTCTGTGGCATCAGATGTAATGTCTTCTCTTTTTTTGATTTTCTATGTGTTGTCTCTATTTGTTTCTTAGTCTAGTTAAAGGTATATTAATTTTTTTGTCTTTTCAAAAAAACAGCTTTTTGTTTTGTTGATCTTTTGTATCTCTTTAGTCTCCATTTTTTTTTTCTGGTCATGTCTTTATTATCTCTTCCCTTCTACTTATTTTGGGCTTAGATTGTTTCTACTTATGTAGTTCTTTGAAGTGTAATATTAGGTTGTTTATTTGAGATCTTTCTAATTTTTTTGAGGTAGGCATTTATTGCTATAAACTTCTCTCTTAGAATTGTTTTTACTGTATCCACAGGTTTTGGCATATTTTATGTCCATTTTCATTTGTCTTAAGAAATTTTTAAACTTCCTTCCTAATTTCTTAATTGACCTGTCAGTTGTTCATTATCATATTGTTTAATTTCCTTGTATTTGAACACTTTCCAAAACTGCTGACAGAAAAATACCACATGTTCTTACTTATACCTAAAACAATCAAACTCACAGAAGCATAGAGTAGAATGATGGCTACCAGAGCGTGAGAGTAGGAGGAATAGGGAGGTCAGAAGGTACAAAGTCTCAGACAGGAGAAATGGGCTTTTTTAAAAGATCTATTGCACTGTGAGTTGAATACAGTTAAGAATGTATTGTAAACTTCAAAATTGCTAAAAGAATAAATTTCAAATGTTCTCATCACAAAAACGATAAGTATTTGAATAAGTATTTGATGTGAGGGATTTGTCATTAGCTTGATTTAATTATTCCACACTATATTCATAAATCATAACATCGCTTTGTACCACATAAATATATTCAATTACAAATTGTCAATTTTCAATAATTTTTTTAAAAACTAAAGGGGAAATTAAACCATTCTCACTGTGGCGAAACTAAGGTAATTTGTCACCCTCCACCAACCCTAAAGGAAAGACTAAAGTAAATTATCTGAAGAGGAAGAAAATGATAAAAGACGGAAGCTTAACATAACAGGAGGGAAGAAAAAAATGATATGCCAAAATGTGAACAAATAGAGTTGATTTTCTTTTTTTCTCTTGAGTTTTCCAAATTATATTTAATGGCTAAAGCAAAATTATAGCACTATCTGATGTGGTTCTAAATATATGTAGCAAAAACACTTAAAGCAATTATTTTGTAAATGGAGGAGAATACAGGAATGTAAAGGGAGGTAAGATTCCTACAACTCACTAGAAATGGTAAAATGACAACACCAGTAGACCATGGTAAGTGATATTTATATAATATAATACCTAGAGAAACCAATTTTGTAAAAGCTATTCAAAGAGCTGCACTAAAAAAAATCTATAAATAAAATGAAATTCTAAAAAATTATTCAAGTAACCCATAAGAAGTTAAGAAAAATCAACCAAAAAAATCCCAGAATAAATAAAAATAAAATTATAAGTTTAAAACCTAATTTAGGAAAAGTTAACACTAAATAGTTTAAATACATTAATTAAAAGACAAAAATTGGCAGAGTTAATTAAGAAGCATGACTCAACTATATGCTGTCCATAAGATACTCACTTCAAATATAATGATATGGGTGAGTTGAAAGTAAAAAGATGGAAAAAGATATCTTATGCAAGCATTAACCAGAATAAAGCATAAGTAGTTACATTAGCATCAGATAAAGTGGACTTCAAAGAAAATCACAAGAGACAGAGAGTAACATTCTATAATGAGAAAATAATCAACTCACCAAAAGGACATAGCAATCCTAAATTTATACATCCACACAACAGAGCTATAATATGTTAAGCAATATTGGTATAATTGAAAAGAAAAATGAACAAATCCAAAATTATAGTTGGAGACTTTGACACCTGTTTTTGAACAATTGAGAGAACAACTAGTCAGAAAACATCAAGGATGTGAAAGAACGTAATAACACCATGACCCAATGGAACCTGACATTTATAGAACCTGTGCCCAACAGCAGCAGAATACACATGCTTTTCAAATGCCTGGTGACCTAGACCATGTCCTGGACCATAAATCAAACCTCTTTAAGTTTTTAAAGATTAAATTATATGGAACCCTGGTCACAATGGCTACAATAAAGTCAAACTAGAAATCAGTAAGAGGAAGATAACAGAAAATACTTGGAAATGAAAGAACACAAACAACTGGTGTATCAAAGAGGAAGTCTTAAGGGAAATAACTATATTAAATTGAATAAAAATGAAAATACAACATATCAAAATTTGTGAGACGTGGCTAAATATGAAATGGAAATGTACAGTACTAAATTTACACATTTAAATAAAAAGAAAATCTCAAATCAACAACTTAAGCTCCCACCTCAAGAACCTAGAGAAGGAAGCACAAAACAAGCCCAAAGCAAGGAGAATGAAAAATGATAATAAAGATAAGAACTAGCTAAAAGTGAAGCACCTTTTATAGCTGTTTTGGGTTTTCTCTGGTTGGTCTTAAATTGGAAGTTAGGGCAAAAAAATAGGAAAAAGTGTTCTTACCAAGTCCTGACCATTCTGGGCTGAATTCTGCAGAAGTTGTGGGTCAGTTTGTAATTCATTGTCTCAGATTGTATATTCAGTCTCTCAATTCCATTTATTTAATATTCTTGACAAAATTGTAGGATTAGAGAACAGTTAGTGGTCGTCAGGGGCTAATGAGGGGGCTTAGGGGAAGGAAAATAAATATAAAAAGGGCAGCATAAGAGATTCTTGTGAGGTGGAAATATTCTGTATCTTTACAGTATTGGTATCAATATCTTGGTTGTGATATGATATTATAGTTTTGCAAGATGCTACTGTCGAGATAAATCGGAAAAAGAGTATAAGGGCTCTCTCTGTATTATTTTCTACAACTGCTTATGAATCCACATTGTCTCAAAATGAAAAGTTTAATTATACAAACAAAATTCAGCCGGGTTTGGTGGCTCAGCCTGTAATCCCAGCGCTTTGGGTGGCCAAGACGAGTGGATTGCCTGAGCTTGTGGGTTTGAAATCCACCCAGGCAACTTAGCAAAACCTCTTGTCTCCACAATAAATCAAAAAAACAAATTAGCCGGGCGTGGTAGCGTGTGCCTGTAGTTCTGGCTACTTGGAAGGCTGAGGTGAAAGGATCGCCGGAGCCCAGCAGGTCGAGTCTGTGGCGGTCGGGGGGGAACGCCGCTGCACTCCAGTCTGGGTGACAGTGACACTCCAACTGAAAAAAAACCAAAAACAAACAAACAAACAAACAAAAAACCAAAATTCCCAGAGAGAAGGGAATGTCTTCCTATGAATATCAGACTGACAGCTAATTTCTCAATGACAACATTGAGGGCCAGAAAACAATTCATAAAATAATTGACTCAAACTGTTGAAGGAACAAATAACACATTACAAGGAACTTTATCCAGTCAAACTCTCATTCTAAAGTAAGAACAAAATAGAAACTTCTAATCATAAGGAAATAGAAAATGTACTACACTCCTCCTAAAAGAAGGATTGCGGTATAAACTTCAGTAAAAAGGAAATTAACGCAGAATGAAGGAGGCAAATGACTTAATTAATTACCTCAACAAATGTTTCCAGGGGGCCTGCTCTGTGCCAAGTATTGTTTTGGGAGAGAGGCATTCCACAGTGGACAAAGCAGGCAAAATTTCCTGCCTGCTTTAACGAGGCTTAAACTACTAGTGGGAGAAGACATAAAATACACAAGAAAAATGAGTTAGGAATACAGTATTTTAAACGTCTTTGGGTTTAAATGTCTCTGGGTTCTTTCTAGATGTGAACATCTTTTTAATAAATCTTTTTGGGATTCATAGTTTTACATGGATACTCTTGAATTTGAGCATCCATGTAAAAAAAATTACCAGTCTACTCCTGGAAATTGATAGGTCTAACAAGCACTGAAAACTACGAGTAACTGAATAACACAATTAACTAGTCTCATGTAACAAACATGTATGTGTTTGGAATCTTTTATCTTCACATTAGAGAACAATGCTTTTCTTTTCTTTTTTGTTTTGTCACTGTTATGGTTCATTACAGGGAAAGGATACAGATTAAAATCAACCAAGGGAAAGAGTGTAGAGGCCAGAATCCAGGAAAAGCACCAGATGGTGAGCTTTCAGATGTCCAGAGAGCAATGTTTTTCAAGCACAGATAAAACATTCCAAAAATTGACTACATACAGCTTCAAATCTGATGTAAACTAAATACTACAAATCAATGTCAAGAGACCACAGTATCACAAGTTAGAATCAATAACACAAGGGAAATCATTTTGTTTCATGTATAAGTCTTTCCCAGCCTGTCAAGTTTCACAGGGAACAGGAATACAGCTCACAGTCAGCTTAGGCATGGGAGTTAACTCTCCCTTGAAAATTCCTACCTCTCTCTTCCTTTTCCTTGTCTCTGTTATTTTCACCTCTCTTCTTTTTTTTTTTTTTTTTGAGTTGGAGTCGCACTCTGTCACCCAGGCTGGAGTGCAGTGGCACGTTCACAGCCACCCCAGCATCAACCTGCTGGGCTCAGCCTTCCAAGTAGCCGGAGCTACAGATGTGCGCTACCACACCCAGCAAATTTTTTGATTTATTGTAGAAATGAGGTCTCACCAAGTTGCCCAGGCTGTTCTCGAACCCGTAGACTCAGGCAATCCCCTCACCTCAGCCTCCCAAAGTGCTGGATTTATAGGCTTGACCCTTCATTCCTAGTCCTCTTCTTAACTTTAATCTTTGGGGTGGGTTGTCAGTCATCAGGGTTCTGTTCTGGATGAGACCAACAGGGAAGGGAGGGAGGTACAAAGGTGGCAAAGATTGGTGTCTCCATGAGATCATGAGGCATATATACTGCCAAACTGATCTCTGCATACAGTCTGCATTTCAGTTACTCGTCGTCAACTGCAGTCTGAAAATAGGTGAGTTCAGTACAATAAGATGTTTTGAGAGAAAAAAAAAGAGACAACACTCTCAGAACTTATATTACAGTATATTGTTACAATTGTTCTATTTTATTGTTACAGCTGTTACTCTCTTACTGTACATAATTTATAAATTAAACTTTGTCATAGGTAAGTATGGGTAGGAAAACATATAGGATATAAGATTTGGTACTATTTGTGGTTTCAGGCATCCACTAGGAGTCTTGGAATGTATCCCCTGGATAAGGGGGGAGGCTGTGTGTGTGTGTGTGTGTGTGTGTGTGTGTGTTCCAAAGTGGGAAGGTTCAATGCTAATTTATTGGCTCATTTAAGGCTCATTTGTTGAGCACCTACTACGTGAATAAAACAAGTGAATTTCCCTGTTATCATAGAGCTTATATTCTAGTGAAAGGAAACAGACAATAAGCATAATAAATAAGAAAATTGTGTGAAATTTTATAGAAAGATGAATGCTATAAAAAAAAAGCAGCAAAGGGTAGATAGAGAACATTGAGACAGGGGAGCAACTTTAGAGAGAGGAGTCAGAGAAGTTTTCAGTGATGCAGATGAGCAAAACCATGAAGAAGGTGAGGAAGCAAGTCGTGCACTCAACTGGAAGGAAAGTGCTTCTAGCAGAGGAAACAGCAAGTGCAAAGGCCCTCAGGCAGGAGCTTACATGTCCTGTTTGAGAAACAGCAAGGAAGCCAATGTTAGTGGAACTGAGTGAGTAGAATTGGAATTTCAATTTTGCAACATGAAAGAGCCCTGGAGATTGGCTGAACAACAATGAATTTACTTAACACTACTGAACTGCATACTTAAATGGTTCAGATGGTAAATTTTACAGTATGTGTTTCATCATAATTTTTAAAATTTTTTTAATTTTTAAATAAAATAATTATTAGACCTTCTTATTTGTATTTATTTATTTTTTATTGCAAAGATGTGAGGTACAAGTCAGGATTAGGTGCATAAGTAGTTTATGTGCAGATGAAGTTTGGACCCCCAACCGGTAGACCCCTTTATTTCAGCACACACACTCACACACACAAAAACTACAAATGAATCAAAGATCATCTATTTAAATATATAAGTAAATAAACGAACAAAACTTGTTGGCATTTTCTTATAGAGTAGACAAATTATTTCTATGTAGAGTATCTTATACAACATAATCTATTGCTACAAAACAAGTTACCCCAATACTTAGCTGCTTAAAACAACAAATGTTTATTATCTCAGTTGCCTTGGGTCAGAAATCTGGGCATGGTAGGCCTGGTGCCTCTGGTTCAAGGTCTCTCATGAGGCTGCAGTTAAACTCCAGCCAGAGTTGCATCCTTTCAAGGCTCAACTGGGCCTGGAGGATTCATTTCCAAGCTTATTCCTGAGGTTCTTGGCATACCTCAGAAGATCTGCCAAGCTAACCACATGGGCACCTCGCTATGTGGTAGTTAACTTCCCTCAGGGTGACAGATTCAAAGAAGAGAAAGAGAAGGTGCCCAAGATGGAAGCCAAAGTCTTTTTCTAACCAGTCTCTGCAATGTCATCCCACCACATCTGCTGTGTTCTGCTTGTTAAAAACAAGTCATTAAGTCCCATTAAGGCGAAAGAAATACACAAGGACATGAATACCAGGGGGTGGGGCCTTGAGGTCAATTTAGAGGTTGTCTGCCCTAGCATCTTTTTTAAGATGCAAGAAATATAGGAAGGACAGAGGGAGGGAGGGAGGAAGGGAAGGAAGGGAATAAAGAAAGAAAACCAGAATCTCATATCTTAAAAATTTGGATAATCACTTGTGTAAGACTTTGATCATACCTCTATTCAGGTAGCCAAAATTTATTAATTTATTAGGCATCTCATTTGTGCTAGACTTGAGAATACGAAAATGAATGTGACTTAACTCCCAGCTTTTCTGCACTGCATGGAGCCCTCCTAGAAAGACAGCAAGTGCAGTGATTCAGCTCACACACCCCAGAACAGGACTGCCCAGTACAAACCCATCTCAGCCACCTACTAGCTGCATGAGCTTCAACTAATTACCCTCTTCGGACCTTTATTTTTTAATGTGTGAAATGGGGAGAATGAGAGACCCTACCTCGTGGCTGGATTTTTTTCTTTTTTTTTGAGATTTTGTTTTCATTTTATTTTAATTTTTTAAATTTTATTTTAGATTCAAGGGGGTTCATCATAGGCATATTATGTGATGGTGAGGTTTGGGCTTCTGTTGAGCTTGTCACCCAGGTAGTAAGCATGGTACCCAGTGGTGGCTTTTCAACTCTCATCTCCCTTTCTTCCTCCCCTCTTTAGGAGTCCCCAGTGTCTGCTGTTCTCTTGTGCATTCAGAGTTTAGCTCCCATTCATAGGTGAGACTATGCAGTATTCAGGGTTTCAGTTCTGTGATAATTCACTTAGAATGTTGGCCTCCCAGCTGCATCCATGTTGCTGCAAATGATATGATTTTGCTCTTTATTATGGCTGCATAGTATTCCATGGTATACATGTATCACATTTTCTTTATCCAGTCCACTGTTGATGAGCACCTAGGATGGGTCCCTGTTTTGGCTATTGTGAATAGTGCTGCAATAAACATATGAATGCAGGTGTCTTTTTGGTGAAACAATTTTTGTTCCTTTGGGTATATACCCAGTAGTGAGTTGAATGGTAAATCTACTTTTAGTTCTTTGAGAAGTCTCCAAACTTCTTTCCACAGGGGTTGAACCAGCTTTCATTCCCACCAACAGTGTATAAGTGTTCCCTTTTCTCCACAACCTCGTTGTGGCTGGTTTTGAAGGTTTTATCAATGAATGTATGGTAAAGGGCTTATACCAGTGTTTAGCACACAGGAAGCACTGTCAGTGTGCATTATTGTTGTAGTGTGCATTATTGAGAGTGCGAACTAAACCTATTACAGAACAGAGTCCTTTCTTTTCTGTCTACTTTGACTTTTTTTGTTCTTTTATAATAGACATTATTGCTTTTATTCATCTTTAAGCTCAAATGATACTTTCTTGCTCAAATTCCTAATAGGCTTACACGAGTTTACTGTTTTCTAACTTCATATGCTAGTTCTTTACTATCTGGAAAAGAAAATAAATAACACTCAAGTACTTAAAAATCATCATTTTTCCTCTTCTGCCTCCAAATTATCTCTACAGATTTTAAAGAAGGTTGGGCCTAGGCTGGAACTCCAGGGAACCAGAATCTCTCACACTCTAGACTTTGCAGAGTTTACCTGTGCAGATGAATGCCTGTTATCTATTCTGTACGCTGATCTAACTCAGTGACTGTCCTTGATACAATGGTCCTCTCCAACGGCATGGTGCCTGTATTTCTCATTTACTTTTGGTATAGAACCTTGTCAAAGATGTTCCAAAACTGTAAGTGGATTATACACCTATCTCTCTTGTCAGTGTGCCCATGGGCCACCTTGAAGAATCCCAGCATCAAACACTCTCTCCTCTCATATGGCCAAATGGCTGTTTCTCTCCAAATTGAGGTTGAGTTATATGTGGGGAACTGACAGCACCCCACCACTGGGGTTTGTTTCATAACCTCAATTTTGCAACTTTATCTGCAGATTTAAAACAATGCTACTAACCCCGTGTGACTGATGATCCCACCCTTACCTGCTTTTAGCTACGAGCTGGGGCCTTGCTGCCCTCTGGCAGTGAATGAAGTGAGGTCAAGGTCAGGGTGGCCCAGCATGCCAAGGGTTGTTCAAAATGAAAATTGTGCTCAGAAATATTGATGGCAATTTATATGAACAATAATGCAAAATATGTGGGTTCTGTTTGTCTGTTTTGCTTTATCTGCTTGGAAAAAACATGGAAATTTAAAATGTGCCAAACTGAAGCTCCTATGCTTTTTTCCTGCAAAAGTATCTATGGTACTTTGAATGAAATAATGAAAAATAGACAATTCAGTAAATTGCTGCTTGGGTAACCAAGTAACCATATGAAGAAGAAATATAATCAAATTCTACTCATTTTTACACTGAAACAAGCTCCAGGTAGATCAAAGATATATCCTCAAAAAAAGACCATAGAACATTTTAAATCATCATATGTGACAGAAAACCCATAAATCATGAAGGAAAAAGACTGATAAATTTTATTACATAAAAATTTAAAAATCTATGTGGCAGAAAAACAGCAAAGAAATGGTGAACAGGGTGAAAATTTTTCATTTGCAATACAGAGAAAGGGCATATTTTTAAGGGCATATTTTTATGAAATTTGATAAAAAGAATAATTCAACTGAAATATGGGCAAAATATAAATAGAAAGTTTGTAGATAATTCTTACACTTAAGAAAAGATACCCTCAGCCGGGCTCGCTCGGTGGCTCAGCCTGTAATCCCGCGCCTTTGGGAGGCTGAGGTGAGTGGACTGCCTGAGCCCGTGGGTTCGAGACCCGCCTGGGCAAGCAAGACCTCATCTCTACAATAAATCAAAAAATCAACCGGGCGTGGTAGCGCTCGCCTGTAATTCCGGCTACTTGGAAGGCTGAGGCGGAAGGATCCTTGGAGCCCAGTGGGTCGAGGCTGCAGTGGCCGGGAGCGGCCACTGCACTCCAGTCTGGGTGACAGAGTGAGACTCCAACTCAAAAAAAAAAAAAGAAAAGAAAAGAAAAGATACCCTCACTCATGCGATAAATGCAAATTACAATTACTTTAAGATTTCCCTCTTGAGTTT
>CAUYQG010174908.1:0-18686 GCA_963574415.1 Tarsius wallacei
AAAAAAAAAAAAAAATCACCCGGGCGTGGTAGCGCGCCCCTGTAGTTCCAGCTACTTGGAAGGCGGAGGCGGAAGGATCGCCGGAGCCCAGCAGGTTGAGGCTGCGGTGGCCGGGAGCGGCCACTGCACTCCAGTCTGGGCGACAGAGTGAGACTCCAACTCAAAAAAAAAAAAAAATCACTTCAGGTAATGCTACTCAAAGTGAGCTATCTGTACATTATTTATTATGGTCACCAACAAAATAGTGTGGTATCACCAAAATATAAATCAACAAACTACTTCCTTCATCCACAAAGTCTTGCCACAACAAAAAATAATTGACTAAGTTAAGCAGTGTAATTAGTGATAAAGAAAATATACCTTCTGTCACAAGATCCTTTTCCCGTGAAAACTAGAAAAAAAATCTGTTCTCAGATAGGCACTTCAAATATACTTAACCTAGGGTGCTGTTTAAACAACAGCAATAATAATATACTTAAAATTTATCTTATGAAAGGCATAGTTCCAAGCATTTTACATGAATTAATACATTGAAATCTGGCTGCAACTCTATGAGATGGACACTATTTTTCTCATTTTTAAAAACAGGAAACCAAAACACAAATTATTCGAGAAATCTTCTCAAGGGCACACAAAGGACACAGATATCCATTACTCTTATTACAAATCTAATGAATCAAAATCTCTTAGTTTCAATGATCAAAATCTCAGGAATTCTTGTTTTAACTAGATTTCTGGATACTCATCTCTATAAAAGAAATCCTTGGATATGTTAAAGCAGGGAATAAGAGAATTCAGATTTTAGATTGGAAATTTAGTCCTAATATGAAAGTCTGGCTTGAGGCAAGAAAGATTCGAGATAAGACTAGTTTGAAGAGTCCTTGCCATAAGTCCTTAAGGACAAGAGTCTCACTAAGGCAGGAGAGATCAAAAGGAAAGTACAAATATCAGAGATATGCTGAAGGCAGAATTTAGCTGAATAGTTAAGTACCTGCCTTGTATGAGGCATGGCATTAAGTACTTTACATAAGTAACCCTGACATAACTAGATTCCATATAAACAGGTCTTATCACTCTAGGCCCACCTTGAAGCAGGAAACAGCACATCAACACATCTCCCCAAAACATTGCTAATATAGATGTTCCTGAAGATTTTGCAGGGTTTCAAGTGTTATGCCTTAATCTATACATTCTGAGACTGAGGGCCAGTCATTCCTGCACTCCTCAAAACAGCCGTTAAGTGCTACTCCCACCTGGAAGCAGCCACAATCCACAGCTGTGCTCCTGCTCACCCACATTTATGATGGCAATGCAATATGGACGCAGAAATCAACTTTCAACAGACTCTGGGGAGCATCAGGCTGTATACCCTAGATCTCTTCTTCTGAGTGGTGAATAGATATTCTCATACCTTTTTCTTAGACCCAATCAAATTTCTGACTACCTTTTCATCTAAGCCTTGGAATTTGTTTTTCTTTTTTCTTTTTTTCTTTTTTTTTTTATTATTTTAAAGATGTGGGGAACAATTCGGGATTAGGTAAGTAAATGATCATTGTACAGGTGAACTTTGGGCCTCCACTGATCCTCACTTCACCTGGTTTGGGACCAAGTACCCTTATTAATGTTATGTGCCCACCCCCCCCCACCCACCCCTGGCAGTGTCCTGCTACTGCCAATCCCTTTCTTGTAGTATTATGATGAATGTTTAGGATCCATTTATGAGTGAGAGCATGTGGTACTCAGTTCTTTGTTTTTGTAATAGATCCCTGAGTATGATAGACTCTAAGTCCATCCAAGTTCCTGCAAAGTCCATCATTTTGTCCTTCTTTATGACTGCATAATATTCCACCACATATGTATATGTACTACATTTTTTTTTTATCCAGTCAACTTTTGATGAGCAGCATGGTTGAGTGTATGTTTTTGCTATTGTAAATAGTGCTGCAAAAAACATGCGTATGCAGGTATCTTTTTTTGTAGAGTGATTTGAATTACTCTGGGAATATTCCCAGGAGAAGGATTGCTGTATCATATGGAAAGCCAATTTTTAGATCTTTTAGAAATCACCACACTGTTTTCCACAGAGGTTGTACTAATTTACACTCCCACCTACAGTGTAGAAGTGTCCCCTTTTCTCCATATCCTGTCCAGCATCTGTTGCTTTTTGAGTTATTAATGATGGCCATCCTGACTGGAGTTAGGTGGTATCTCCATATGGTTTTGATTTTCATTTCTTTGACAATTAGAGAGGCTAAGTATTTTTTCATGTATCTGTTGGCTGCCTGTATATCTTCTTTTGAGAAGTGTGGAATTTGTTTTTCACAGCTCAGCATAGATCTCCCGCACCTGGATGGTTGTGGAGACTCTACAGGTATTCATGGTTGATCTCATATTATCATTTGAACTCTATTCTTTCATTTACAACACAAGCTGAAAATGCCGTTGAAAATCCAATGGATTTGTGCCTCCGACTGTGTTAGGAGGTGATATTATTTAAGGAAATTAGCAAGACTGGATGGTGAATAATCGCAGAGGCTCAGGTTCTCTGGTAATGTGCTGATCGAGACAAGGAAAATCCAACTTCCCACAGGAAGTTCTCATTTAACTTTTTCCAAAGTGAACAGGTATCAGAAAACTATTGCACTTAGACATGTTGAGATGTACCATTGGGGCACTGAAGGCCCCATTGTAAATTACCTGCATACAGGCTTGTTATGAAAGTGTAGAGATAGAAGGTGGGAGAGTGAAAGGTAGACAGGGAGGGACCTTCTAGAGCACAAACCCACTGTTCTCTTTACCTCATCCCTGCATGCCTCCTCTGCTGACCTTTTGCTAAGGAGTTTGCCAATGAAACCTGTACATTCACCCAGTCACATGAAGCATTATCTATTTGCCTTTATTAATCTTGCCATACCTGGAAAAATAATTTTTCCACATATATTCCATATTTTATTTGATCCACATATTAGCCATTTTATAGGTAAAGTTCTAAGAAGATAAATATCTTTTCCAAGCACATGAGTGGCCTGGTTGAGATTCTAGCACAGGTCTGTTAGGATTTGGAAAATGAGAAGGACTAAGAATGATGTTAAAGTGCCTTGTTTCAGTATCTAGGACAATAACAATGATTTGGGTAAAAATATGGACTTCAGGAAAATAATGTTTTAGGATAATACACTAAATTTAGTTTAAGACATTTTAAGTGTCATGTATAAAGGGAGATTGTATGTTTACTAATTGTATTTCTTGAAATCGATCTCAACATACGTGAGGAAAAGAGCTATATTAAAAACCTTGGGTTAGAAATACACATTTGGAAGTCATTTAGAAGTAACAAAAAGCTGTATAAGTATGGCTGAGTGTGGTGGCATGTGCCTGTGGTCCAAGCTACTGGGGAAGCTGAGGTGGAAGGATAGCTTGGGCCCAGGAGTTCAAGGCCGGTCTGAGAAACCTGGCAAGACCCCATCTCTAAAAAAACAAAGGAACAAACAAAACACATATAAGTAAATAATTTCCCTAACAGAAAAAAGCTCAGTTTTCTTTTTTTGAATTATTCATTCACTAATTCATTTCAGCATTTATAAATTTATTTATTTAGGAGATTACTAGAAGCACTATTACGGACACATATGATTCTTATTCTCGTAGAGTATAAACTATTATAGAAGAGATAAGATAAGTGATTAATTATGAATAAGCAATTACAGATTGCAATGAGTGCTTTGAAGGAAAAAAACAGGATGCTGTGACAGAGAATAATGGGAAGGACAGATAAGAGAAAATCTTCTTTAAATAGTGGTCAGGGAACACGTCTTTGAGAAGGAGACATTCAAACTGAGAACTGAAGAGTTAGAAGAAGCCAGACACCAGAAGTCCTAGGGAGGATATGTCAGATGGCATGAACAGCAGATGTGGAAACTCTAAAGTGAGGAAGAGTCTGGGTTTTTCCAAGAAATGGGGCAAATTTTGACTTCTGCTATCACATACGTTGGAGGCCATTGTGCCACTGAAAATGAAAAGTCAGATAAATTTAAAAATCATATATTTAAGGCACAAGAGAGTTGTAGAAGCAACAAGAGCTAAAGGAAATACAATTCCAGAGAAAGAACCCATGAGAGGTAAGCTGAGGATCTGCCACTCTCCCTGGGGCACATGGTGAGCCTAGACATTAGGCTAGAGGCTACGAATCAGGGTGGGGAGCAGGCAGTGAGCCGCTGCTGGGGAACAGAAGAGCCAGGGAGGTTTTCTGGTTGTGCACAGCAGGAGGCTAAAACATTAAGCTAAAGTCTCATGAAAACAGCGAGGGATTCCCTGTGTTCTCCCAGGGCTTAACAATAAAATGACTGGGAGGTAAAGAAGGTAAGAGTTGAAAGCGCTTGAGAGAGTAATGAAATGACCCGGGCAATTTCCACCCACTATTTCACAGGGGCATTTGCCAATATGGGAATGTCACATCCAGAGGGTGAGAATCAAAGCTGGGTCCCCATCAAAGAGCCATTGCTGGGATACGGAATAACCAGCAGAGCTACAGGGCAGGAGTGACAAAAGTGGAAACATATGTGGCATCAGCATAGAGTCTCTTCCTTAGGACATCTTCCAATTCTGAAGCTGCATGAGGTAGGAGGCTAAAGAACTAAGTCAAAACCTCTCCGAATGTTCTGAAATTAGATTCTGATGATGGCTGCACAGCTCTATAAATATACTAAAACCTCTACATTTAAAATGTACATTTAAAATGGATACATTTAATGGTTTGTAGATTGTTTCTCAATAAAGCTGTTTTTAAAAAACTCTCAAAATCAGAATGGAAATTCCTACTATATCTTATCACTGGAGACAGGAAATCTCACAAGACTCTTAATGAAAAGCCCTGAAGGACCAAGTCCTATAAACAAAGTGACCTGGAGGTAAACTGCAACCCAGCCTCAACCTAGCTCATGCAAAATGAGTTGCTCCACCACACTCTATTTGCCTACCAAAGGAAAGGGTGAAAATTCCCTGGCGGGTACTAACGTCAATTGGAACCTCTACTTTTAAATATATAGATATATATAAAGTACCTGATATCTCGTCAAAAATTACTAGGCATGTAAATAGACAGTACCATACAATGGTTATATAACCACTGACCAAGAAAAAAATATTTTTTTTCTTTACCTGGCATGAGTTACGTGAGGAAGTTAAAAAAAAAAGAAAGAAAAAGAAAAAAAATTGGACAATAGATGCAGACCATTAGGTGACTCAGATATTAGAGTCAGAAAACAACATTAAAATAACTATAATTATTATGTTCAAAAATATTTTTAAAAGAATATGTGGTACATATACACAATGGAATGTTATGCATCAATAAGGAAAAACAAAATCATGAACTTCACAGCAACCTGGATAGACTTAGAGTCTATAATACTGAGTGATCTTTCACAGAAACAAAGAACTGAATATCACATGTTCTCACTCATAAGCAGACCTTGAACAATTATCGTAATACTATAAGAAAATGATTGGCAGTAGCGGGAAACTGCTGGGAGGGGGGCAGGGAAGTGGGATGGGCAGAAGTGGGAATCTGCCTGGGGAAGGGGGGGCACACATCATCAATAAGGGTACCTGCATAATGAACATTTGTATACCTAACCCTGAATAGTACCCCACATCTTTAAAAGGAAAAAAAGAATAAGGAAATAAAGCCAATGTGACTGGACCATATAAGAGAATGAAACATGAGGCTGAAGAAACAGGCAAGGGTTTATCATGCAGGGCCTTCAAGGTCAAGGTTTAAATATGTGTTTACACACACACACACACACACACACACACACACACACACACACACATAATTTTATACTAAGTCATGGTTTTAAGTAAGAATTTCATTTCCTAAAATTTATTTTTAGAGACAAGGTCTCTCCTTGTCATCTACCTGGAGTGCAGTGGTGTGTCCATAGCTCACTGTTGTCTTGAACTGGGCTCAAATCCCTGGGCTCAAGTGGTCCTTTCACCTCAGCCGCCCCAGCTAATTTTTTTTTTTTTTACTTATCCATACTGGTCTCAAATTCCTGAGCTCAAGCAATGCTGCCTTGGTCTTCCAAATGCTGGGATTACTGGCTAGAGCCGCTGCACTTGGCCTCAATTTGCATTTTAAAAAGCAGAATCAAGAAAACCATTTAAGAAGCTATAACTTATCCAGGTGAGACATGATGGTAGCTTGAACTGGGATTGTTGTCGAGAATAAAAGAATAAGTAGCTGGACTCTAGATTATTTTGAAGGTAGGATCAACAGACTTTCTGATGGACTGAATGCAATTGACTGGAAAAACAAAGGCACCATATCAGGCTTCATGTTGAGCAAGATGGGGTAGAATGGTAGTAAAATAGTTAAGAGTCAAAGGAAGTCCTGTTGAAGTTCAGAGGCTTTTCTAAGATTACCAACAAGTTAGTAGCAAAACAAGGACTAGGATATAGGTCTTGTTAGGGTTAAGAGTGTGGGCACAGCTCCACTGGAGCCGGCGTGCTGGAGGTGTGTGCTGGTTACCAGAGATCCAAGTAATGAAAAGATTTGCAAAACACAAAGAGCCGAAAGAAGAAAAGATTTATTTAAGAAAAGTTCATTTTCCACAGACAGGAAGAGGGCCAGTACTCTAAGATGAGTGTGGCACCATAACCCCCTAAGCCCTGGCTTAAATCCTTTCCCTTGGAGATGTAGTAATCAAGTAGACGTGGCTGCCATAACTCTCTTGTTGACCACTTGCTTGACCACCTGCGAATGTCTTGGAGCACCGAGTCACGAGTCACGGGTTCTCACCACCCTCAGGAGTTTATTTTCAGATTACAACAGGCCAATACTGGTCATGCTTGAGTGGTCTGTGTTTCTGAAAAGACAAAATCAACAAAGTTAATCTTTACCTAGAGTATTTATTTCTCCAGGACACAGTTTCTATTTTCTTATCATTGTGTTAAGACCTAGGAACAACAAAAAAAAGAGGCTTCCCACCCTCCATCCATCCTTTCAGGTCTCTTTTTTTTTTTGAAAGCAGGATTTATTGAGAGGACAGAAAAAAGCTCCCTACTGGGAGGGGACCACAGGGGGTTGCTCCTCTCATTTCAGTACTCTTTACCATACTAAGTTAACTTTTCTTTAAGAATCCTATTCAGTAGTATAGTTTTATGTGTTATAAAGATCCTGCACATACGCATAAAAATTGCACTTATAAGTCCAATTTCCAGGAGTGGTCAATTACCAATTACCAGTTCTGTGGCTTTCAGCATGGGTGGCAAATGCAAATGTTTTCAAAGCCAGAAAACATACCATGGGTAAAGATCAAGTTGTATGATCTTAGAGAATGAGAGAGGGGGCCTTATGATAAACCTGCAGGGTATACACCCCTAAAGACATTCAATTTTAAAAATATTTTCAATCACTTTCCTGGCCAATTAAAATAGATTTCTATACAGCTTACCAACTCCTCCTAATTAGATGTAAATATGTTTTGTAGCATGAGATTTGGCCTTTGAGCATAAGCCAAAAACAGGCAATTCCTGTCCAAGAAGCTTTCTCTTGTTCAGCTACTTATTTAAAATGGCAATGTGCTTCTAATTACTTGAATATTTGCATTTAAAATTGAATTCTAAGTTTTATTTTACAAATGAAGAACTAAAAAATGTGCTGTGCTTAAACCAATGATAAGAATGTATGTAATCCAAGGATTATGATGAATACAATCCTTTACAACTAAAATCCAAATTAATTAATTGGATTATCCTGTGGCAGAATATGGCAAATGCTCAAATATATTTCTTGTATGATTGAGTGAATGAATGCAGGAACACATGAGTAACTGCTTCAGGGTCAGCAGTTGGCCCCATGGCAATCACCTGGAATGACAAATTGTCTCCTACTAACCCTGTGGCACAAAGGGGGGCTGGTACAAACGGCAAGCTCTGAAGCAAGCTCTGAAGGCCCTCCAGGCCAGTTTTGTTTAAAAAAAGGCCAAATGGCTAGAGACTGACGGCTCTCATGGAAATGCAAAAGAAAGAGTACCTAATTCACAACTGCTCTCCTTATCAGTTTACAACCCCGGCTCGCTTCCTGGAGACCATTTGTTCCTTGAAAGATCTGATTTTTCTGAACACCAACCTTGTAAATTCCAAAGAGAATGTGTAATCAATCGCTCAACATGACCCCCTCCCTTACCTAAACGAAGGTATAAGACCCTGCTTCTTCCGTTCTGCGGGGCTCGACCTGGATGCGTTAGCCTGTCGAGCCCGCCGGCCAGCGTAATAAAGTTGCCACTTCCTATAATAGTCTGGGTGTCACGATCTCTCTATTTCCTGCTACAATCCTGCTTGATGCATGTATTTTTCCCTTGAGATATGATTCCAGGAACTCTCAACCTCATCACTTGGAAAAGAGACAACAGAGAGAAAGAAAAGACGATCACAAAGCAGAGGCTGCTAGTGATGTTAGCATATGTATATTTAACAAGAAAGCTTGGGGAAAAAATTGTGACATAGAAAAAAGCATTTTACACCGATTATATGAAATTACTTAATGCTTAATGAAACTATTTAATTGAGTGTATTTCAGTTGGGAAGATATCCAGCTTAAATGTCTCTGGACAGTTCCTAAATATATTAATATAGAACCAAATTTGGCAGGGTATCAATGTAATGTGCTTTTGACAAAATATTTGGATGTCTTTTACATGCTGAATTCTTAAAATTGTATTTAATGAAAGGAAAAAAATTGAATTAGTTGTGTGACCCAAAAAACAAAATAATTAAATAACAGTGGAATATCTTGAAAGTATATGACCCATAGGACTGCCATTAATGGTTTATAATTGTTATTATCATGTTTGCATCTGATTTTTCATAATATTTTGCCTTTTGTTTTGCTTTCAAGATATCTGTTATGACTTGATTAAGTTATTTCCTTTCTCACGCCTTCATAAAAGTGGGAAATTAGATTTATCTCATCTGATAGTTTTCTATAAACAATAGCTTTTCTGTGACTAAGTGAATTTGGCAGTTTCCCCCTTCTGCTTAGAAAAATATATAGATATACATAAAAAAATACTGTACATGATGAAAACCAAACGCTGGCTTTGCAGTGGTTCATAATAGAAAAATCCCAGGACTTCTCGGTAATGACATGCTTAAAAACCAATCCTGAAATAATTACCACTACTATTTCTACTGTTACTACTGTTACCACTGCTAATAATAGCAATATTTGATTCTAGTCAAACTAGTATTATAAGATTACTCATTCAGTAAACAACTTTATGATATACATGTAGCAATAAGATATTTGCATATATTTTTAAAATTATATTTGTGCTTAAAATGATATTAACTAGATATTCATGAACCATAAAGAGAATTATGTTGGGTTAGGACTTTAGACCTACTGAGCTTCAGGAGGAAAACCAGACCAAATATGAGGGAGTACCACCCCCAAAATGGAATTTATTTATTTAGAATTATGTATTTATTCTTACATCCTTAAAATTCAGTCACCTTCGAAGTACTCTTGATGCAATATACCTACTGAGATACATTTTCTACTTCTCAAAACAGTTTTTGCACTCATTGATTTGGATGCCTTTTAGTGTTTCTGCCTTTTTTGTTTGTTTCACCTCTTCTACATTAGCAAAATATTTTTCTTTGAGGACTTTTTTCATCTGGGGAAACAGAGTCTCTTGGGACAAAATCGGGTGAATAAGGAGGGTAAGGCATGATGGTTATGCCACTTTTGGTCCAAAACTGCTGAACACTCAGGTACATTGTCATGATGGAAGAACCAGTCATCTGTTTGCCGCAATTCGGGATGTTTCTTCCATAAATAGTGAAGTAACTTTCTCAAAATTTCCAGATAAAAACTTTGGTTGATCATTTGATCTGGAAGAGCAAATTCCAAGTGTACTACAAGGGGCTCTCTCTCCAAAAAATAATTTTGGGGGGATTCCCCTCATATGTAGATCATCCATTTCTAGGTGGTAGGCATTGAAGGAACATTCCTCAAAACAATAAGTGCCAGCTATGACAAACCTTCTGTCAATATTATACTTAACAGGTAGAATCTGAAAGCATTCCCCCTAAGTACTGGAACAAGACAAGGATGCCTACTCTTACTGCTTCTATTTAACATAGTACTGAAAGTTCTAGCCAGAGAAATCAAGCAGAAGAAAGAGATTAGGGTTATCCAAAAAGGAAAAGAGAAAGTTTAATTGTTCCTCTTTGTAGATTATGATTCTATACCTAAAAAACCCTAGAGTGTCGGTCAAAAAATGTCCTCACTGTGATAAATGACTTTAGTAAAGTCTTGGGATACAAAATCAGTATGCAAAAACAGTTGCATTCTATACACCAACAACAAGCAGGCTGAGATCCAAATTAAAAAAATACAATCCCATTCACAAAAGCCACACACACACACACACACACACACACACACACACACAAAACCTTGGCATTCTTCTAACCAAAGAGGTGAAAGTCCTTTATAATGAGAACTACAAAACCCTGCTCAAAGAAATCAAGGATGACATATAAACAGATAGAAAAGCATTCCATGCTCATGGATTGAAAGAACCAATATCATCAAAATGTCCATTCTGCTCAAGGAGATATCCAGATTCAATGCCTATCAGATTACCAACTTCATTTTTCACAGACCTATAGAATACAATATGGAAATTCATATGGAAGCAAAAAAAAAAAAAGAGCCCAAATAGATAAAGCAATCCTCAGGGAGAAAAAAAGAAACAAAGCTGGAGGCATCACACTTCCAGACTTCACTAAAAGCCTACAGTAACCAAGACAGCATGGTACTGGTACAAAAATAGACATGCAGACCATTGGAATAGGTCAGAGAATCTGAAAATAAAACCACACACCTTCAACTAACTCATCTTTGACAAAGCCGATTAAAACAAACATTAGTAAAAATAAACCATACTGAGCAAATGGTGCTGGGGAAACTGACTAACCATATGCAGAATAATATAACTGGATTATACAAAAATTAACCTAGAATGGATCAAGAACTTAAATGTGAAACCTCAAATTATAAGAATGTTAGAAGAAAGCAGGGAACACCCGCCTGGACATCAAAATAAGCAATGAATTCATGGCCAAGTTCACAAAAGCAAATTCAGTAAAATAGACACGTGAAAACTTACCAGGCTAAAAAGTTTTTGCACAGGAAAATAAGCCATCAAGAGGGTAAAGAGACAACCCACAGAATGGAAAAAAATATTTGTAAGCTATGCATTTGACAAAGTCCTAACATCCAAGTTCTATAAGAAACGCAAACTAATTAACAGGAAAAAAAAAACCCATTAAAAAGTGGTTAAAATGCATCCCTCTTGCAAGTCCTCTCCTGCTGCAGGAGCTTTTCTACCTTCTTAATAAACTCCTGCTTTCTCATACACACACACAAAGTGGACAAAGGACATGAACAGACACTTCTCAAATGATGATAACTAAGCAGTCAACAAACATGAGAAAATCCTCAGCTTCACTAATCATCAGAGAAATGCAAAGTAAAACTATAATGCGTTACCTACCACCTCACACAGGTCAGGAACAAAAAACCAACAGGCGTTGGTAAGGCTTCAGAAAAAAATGAATGCTTCTGCACCATTGGTGGGAATGTAAGTTAGTTCAACCTTTGTGGAAAACAGTGTGGCATTTTCTCAAAGGACTAAAAATTGAGTTACCATATGATCCAGCAGTCCCACTTCTGGGAATATACCCAGAGGAACATAAAATCACTCTACCAAAAAGACACCTGCACATATATATTCATGGCAGCACTATTCACAACAGCAAAAACATGGAACCAACCCAAATCCCATCAAAAGTAGGCAGGATTTTTTAAAAAGTGGTACATGTACACAATGGAATATTACACAGTCATAAAGGGGAACAAAATCATGTCCTTTATAGCAACATGGATGCAGCTAGAGATCATTATTCTAAGTGAACCATCACAGAAAGAAAAAAGCTAAATCACACATTCTCACTCATAAGCAGGTCCTTCACACACTCTCACTCATAAGCAGGTCCCAGGGGAGGGGCACACCTCCTCAACAAGGGTACCTGCATAATGGACATTTGTATACCTAACCCTGAATTGTACCCCACGTCTTTAAAATTAAAAAAAGTTTTAAAGCAGGCCCTAAACATTGGCACACAAGCACAAAGGCAGGAAAAGCTGATGCTGTACTAATGGGAGTAGGCAAGGAGGAAGGATAAGAGGACCACCACTACCCACTGGGTACTATGTCCACTACCAAGAGGAGAGAGGGCTTGCTAGAAGCCCAAACCTTACCTGCACACAAACTGCTTATGTAGCAAATTCTCACATGCACCCACAACTCTAAAATAACATAGAATTAAACTAATTTCTAGGTGGTTGTTTAGAAAGCATAATGCCACCACACATTTTAGACATCAGGGTCAGTTTTTTAGCATGAATCCAGGGGCGATTAGGATCTCTTTTCCATGGCCAGAGTCTTTATGAAAAGGTCCACCCTGGCTGGAAAGAGCATCAGCTTTTGAGATTCCAAACTTTAGCCAAGCTGACCTGCTGGCTTAGGAAATGACTCTGATATTCCTGTGGGATGATAGACCCATGCTACCAAAATAAAGTATGATTCTAAGCTGAGGATTTCAGTGCACTGGGTAAAGGCAACTGTAAAACACTAACATAGAGATATGTTCATGGAAAGAGAATGAGTAAACATGTGTGTGAAAACATACACATAAATCCCACACAAAATGAACTTGCAAATAAAAATTTCAAAGTACCTGAGAACAATGAGCATCACAAAGCACAAAAGAAAAGATACATTACTCCAAAATGATATCAGATAAGAAACATTCTTCTAAGAAAGACTTTTAAATCCTCAGACATGAGAAGGAGGAGGAGGAATATAATAATAATACCTTTGACAATAAAATAATGACAGCTAAAATATATTCATTACTTTTGTCAATATTCTAAAGTGGACTGATTTATGTAATACAAGAAATCACTGAAAAGAAAATAAGGGGAAAACTACAATCTTTATGTGGGCCCCATTAATTCACTGAAACGGCTTATCTTCTCAACTTCTTGACTTTGGAATTATCAAACACCTCAAGAAAAAAAAAAATGATACTTAATGCTGAACATTTTTTTGTGAACTTTCTTTCTCTCCTCTGAATCTTGCTCTCACTTCCATAAACAAAATCAATAATTATGAGGCAAAGACAAGAAAATGTGAATCAAGAATAGGGAGAGCTGGAGGAAAACTGAAATCACAGAAATGAAAAATACAATCACTGAAACAAGAAAGGATAAGATAAGAATCAGACTGATGAGAGAATTGGTGAATTGGAGGATAATGGTTAGGAATCTACCCAAAACAAAACAGAGGACAAAGAAAGAAAAAAAAAATTTATACAATATGAGACAAGAAGAAGCTCCAACATGTGCCTCATAATTGTTCCAAAATTAAAAAACAGAGAGCATGGCTGATAATTTTCTTGAATTAATGAAAAACAGAAGTCATCAGAAAGAAAATGCTTGGTGCACAACAGAACAAATTTTTAAAAAATTTATACCTATGATTTTTATTACAATAAAAGTGATATTTCCATAGTGCAACACACTACCCCAAGGGCTTCACATGAACCTCCAAGAGAGTGAGAATCTGTGATACCAAGATCCAGGTAGAAGAGAGAGGCCCAGAGAGGTAAGCTCCCCGCCTTTAAGGTAACTGCTAACCTTTAAAACAGCAACTGAGGGGTTGAGGTACTGAGCAAAGCCCTACAATAATTCACAAGAATACAAAAATTTGAGTTTAGAAGTCATACAAAAATGAGGGCCTTGAAAAATACATCTTTTGAATTGGACCTTTATAGAGCTACACCTTAGGAATAATGCTAGACCAGAATTAGATCACATGGAGGTCCATCATGGTCAAACAGTTGAAAACCAACCCCCCCCCCAAAAAAACTTGAAAGCCATTAAGAAAAAAAAATCTTAGAAAGCAAGATTTATTGAGAAGACAGAAAAGCTTCCAGAGTGGGAGGGGACTCGAGAAGATTGCCCCAAAGTAATTAACTAATTAACAAATTTAAATCACAGCTGATTTCTAAGCTAAAATAATGGAAGCCAAAGACAATAGAATTGTATTTTTTAAAAGCAGAAAGAAAACATCTGCTAACATCAAATTTTATATATAGCAGAAATGCCTTACAAAAACAAGTGATCCAAAACAATTTTTTACAGAGAAATACAAACTGAGAGAATTTGTCATTATCAAATCTGCACTAAAGTAACAAAATTTCTTCTTTAGAAAGAAGGAAACTGATCCCAGTGGAAAGGCTAATATGTGGGTAAGTGAATATAGACTACATGAACAATATGTTTGGGAATATGTCTTTGTGGATATTAAAATAAAATATGAAAATACTAAGAGAAAATTATGTAGATTACAACAATACCACACAATTTGAGAAGAGGATAAATGGAGTTAAAGTGTTCTAAGGTCCTCTCATTGTCTGGAATGTGTACATATATTAAATTATATTAGACTTCAATAACACAGAGATGCAGATTGTTATCTCTAGATCCATAACACTTAAACTATATAAAAATATAGATAATAGAGAGTCAATTTAATATTTTTAGTGTAGGGTTAAAAGTATAATTTAAAAGAAGTCAAAGGAGAAAAAAAGAATTGAGAATAGTTAAGACAACTAGAAGGCAAATAAGATAAATATATGTGTTGCAGTAATTAGCTTAAATGTAAAACAAGTATATGGTGTTAGTTTGAGTCCTTCAGGAAGCAGCCACCAAGATGAAATGAGAGCTACAAAAGTCTCATTGGCACAAATAAAAGCAGAGAGGAAAGGTTACAGAAGAACACAGGAAGTGTATCAGACCATAATGCAGATCTAATACCTATGAAAAAATAGGGGAAAGGAGGAGGATGGAGGTGGAAAAATCTCAGGCTACAATGCAACTTTAAGGAAGTGTCAGAGCAAAAATGGCCACACACAGGACAGAAAAGGCTAGACTCTAGGACCCCTGCCATGCTGACTCCTTGGCTGATAGCAGCCTAAATAAAGAATGACCTTGGACTGAATACAGTAGCCAGTCTCAAAGTAGTTGGAAGCTATCAGCTAATGACACTCCTTGTGGTAACTTTTCTGCTAAAGGCAGATCTGGTAAACAACATCATAGATGTCACAGTCTACCATTTGTGCTATATAAACCCACATCTCCACACATGTTCACACAGCAACTTCTGTGGCCTTCCTTACCAAGGGAAACAGAACAGGAAAGTTAGTGAAACAATCTATCGCCCCTGTCATGATAGTTGATCTTGGGACTACATCTGG
The DNA here is from genome assembly GCA_963574415.1 of Tarsius wallacei. Classification (NCBI taxonomy): domain Eukaryota; kingdom Metazoa; phylum Chordata; class Mammalia; order Primates; family Tarsiidae; genus Tarsius; species Tarsius wallacei. Next base: position 15,400 of record CAUYQG010174908.1, read on the forward strand.
TGGTTATTATATCCCTACTCCACTATCCATTCTTGAGTCCCCTCACCTCACCCTCAGCTATTAACTCTGAAAGTATTAATGCTTAGCTGGTAATATTACCACCCAAAGCTTCGTTTTTGAAAAGTCAAAGATCCTGGTAATCATACTCCCTCAGGACAGAGTTTCTGCATTTGCTCATTAACAACAGTGATTCCGTACATATTCCTCCCTGTCTCAATTGTATAAAAGCATCCCCACTTACTTGATCCTAGATATATCATTTCGATCCCTACAGTCTCTATTCTAGATATACTACTTATATCTTCCAATAGACTGCAGCTGAGCCTCTTTAGCTTTATTATTTGGCAGGTCTGACAGAATCCAAATCATAATAAAAAATTAGGGATGCATGGTCACTTGATACCCATGAGTAAGTATTCTACCAGGACTTAGTAGCACTCCAGGAGCTGTTTCTCAAAAAGTGTATAATTTTCTACTGCAGATGGCTTGGTCTTTCTCCAGATCGCCAGAGGCCTGCATTGTAATTCTTCCACTGGTGCTTGCCATAAATTCCATAATGAATCTTTTTTCATATCAGACATTTCCAATAGCATAGTGTTGGCTGGATCATATGGCACAAGAAGCAAGGGTGCTTGTGTCAAAGCTGGCAGCCTTTTATGTTATTGTCTGTAGGCCAGGGCACAATTCCTAGGAATAGAGTTATGCTACTTCCAGAATCTAAAGAGGACCATCAGACATTGTGTAGCAAATTGTCTTTTACTTTGAAAGAGATATCGTGACGCGCTAATGAGTACATGCCCTAAAAAGTTTAATAAGGTATCAGGTCCCTGAATCTCCATGAGATATAGCTCCTATTGTCTGAAGTACCAAGGCCTCTAGTGTGCTACCTATACTTATCTTGCCCAATCAACATGATATCATCAGTGTCATGAATCAATGTGTTATTCTGTGGGATAACAAGATGTCCAGGTGTTCAGATCTCTTTGAATTATTATGATAGACAATGTAGCATTAATAGCTGAAGCAAAAATAAATGAATTGCTGTCCACATAGGTGCAAAGTATCTCTACTCTATTGAGAATGGAAGACAATACATTTGCCAAATAAAGACCACATAGTATGAACTTGAGACATTATTGCTCTGTCCTACCAATGGTACCATATCTGGCATGGCAGCTGCGAGTGAGACTGCTCCTTGGATGAGAGTAATGACATTTTGATGGGCAGCTCCCACCCTCAAGTTTCCTTATGTTTGCCTTCTTCTAATCGTAGATGTAAGCAGCATCCTCTATGACTGTCCCTCCCATTGGCTGTCCCTCTCAGCTATACTCAGTGGCCTAAATGAACGGAGCGTTTTCTGGATCATCTCATGTAATTTAATCCTCTGGTGGATCTTCTGGCATTATAATATATCCACTCCAGGATGCTCATCTCCCTTAGCATTTTTGCTTCTTCTACAATTTGCCTCAGCAACTCAAACATTTCAGTTTCACTCAGCAGGACTATTACTTTCTTCAAGCTTCCAAGAACTATCCTAGCAGTTAACTTTCTTCGTTGCTGGGGATCCCTGACAAGGTGTTTGTGGCTCAAGTCTGTATCCCAGCACTTTGGGAGGCGGAGGCAAGAGGATTGCCTGAGCCCGTATGCAAATTCCACATCCTTAACTTAAGTGATAACACATCACCCTATTCATTTCCTTTATTTGAGATACTTTAAATCATTTTTTCAAATGCTTACCTAAGTGAAGTAAATTACGTGGCTGAGAGGGGGAAAAGTAGCAGATTTGGAAAAGAGGGCAATCTCAGAAACCACAAATTATTTGTCCACCTTGCTGATGTTAATTAATAAGAATGAAACTAACTTAGACAACCACTCCCCACCAAAAAAGTTTTCCCATCTTTTTACCACATGCTGTTTCTTTAGTGATTCCTTTGTTTTCTTTAATAGTAGAAAAACGACACCAATAATATATAAGATTTATATTATGAAAGATTTGAATCCAAAAGTTATGAAAGTCTTTGTTCTTTATTCCTTCTCCATATGCCTCTCTTTCCTCCTTATATAATAAATGTCAAGGAAGAGAGAAGATGATTTATGTATGATTTAAGATTTACTCATATAAATATGAGTAAAGATAAAGATGAGATAGATACATAGTTTAGGCAGATATAAAGACAGATACATTTTTACACACATAGGGTCATATTTTACATATTAATCTGTAACCTTTTTTTAACTAACAATAGGTCTTGGATATCTTGACATATTAGTATGTATAGATCTACTTCATGACATTTTATAGTATAATTATAACATGTTCTCCTTAATCAATTTCAAACTGAAGAATGATATGGGTTAAATTGTGTCCCTAAAAAGATATGTTAAGTTCTAATCCTCAATACTGATTAATGTGACCTTATTTGAAAATAGAGTCTTTGCAGATGTAATCAAGTTAAGATAAGGTCATACAGAATTCAGGTGGGTTAATATGTCTGATATCTTTATAAGAGACAAATTGACACAAAGATGCAGACTCGGGAGAGAATACTAAAGATTGTTGGCAAACTACCAGAAGTTTGGAATAGGCAAAGAAAGATTCTGCCCTAAAGGTTTCAGAGGAAGCATGGTTCTGCTGATGGTTTGTTTTTGGACTTCTAATCTCCAGAACTCTGATGCAATGAATTTTTGCTGTTTAAGTTATCCAGTTTATGATACTATGTTATGGCAGCCTTAAGAAACTAATACAATCAATATTTAGATTGTTTCCAAATTTTCACACTTCAATACTGTCAATGTGCACAGGAAATATCTCTGCTTAACTCATCATTCAAACCTCAAACAACTAACAATTCTGAAACTTCACAACAGGGGAGAAGAGAACCTAGGACTCAGGTGCTTCTCATTTAAAATCATAGAAGGAGAGGCTTCCGGGTCAAGATGGCAGCGACACAGGTGAAACTGTAAGATTCTCCGAATGTGAGTTCCCCAAAAAGACTCTTGCTTCCCTTCCCCCACCCACTCATCCACAGCTAGACGCACGGTCTGAGGCCCAGGGTCCCTCGGTCCCATGCAGGGCCGGCTATTGCATCCCTGGTTGCTCCCCTGCTGGTAGGAAATCTCGGGTCTCAGCTCCCTCCCTAATTAGCCTCCGATCACTGGGGAGGCTCTGGCTACCCGCCCAACAGAGAAGCTGATTCCATCTCTGACTGAAATACGCTGGGAACAGGCCAGGGCCACTTTTGCCGGAGCTTGGGAGCAGAGCTCTAACCCGGGCCAGAGCACCAGCC
>CAUYQG010174909.1:0-24051 GCA_963574415.1 Tarsius wallacei
GTTCCAGCTCCTGGGAAGGCTGAGGCGGAAGGATCGCCGGAGCCCAGCAGGTCGAGGCTGCGGTGGCCGGGAGCGGCCACTGCACTCCAGTCTGGGCGACAGAGTGAGACTCCAACTCAAAAAAAAAAAAAAAAAAAAAAAGAAAAGTAAATATCTGAGAGACTCATATATTTGGAACCATGAAAAGTAAATATCTGAGAGACTCATAATGATGTGCTTTTGATAACGGAAGGCAGCTTAGTACATTTATATATCTAGTGAATTTAAATTCTTAACATCTGCACTGGATATCTGAGTGATATAAAATGACATTCATTTCTGAGCAAAGTTTGGTCCTATTTTGGGCACATCTATTACCCACACCTATGCAAATTTTGCATGGTTCCTTCATCATAAGAGAAACCAATGTTGTCATTTTAATATTTAGCTTTTAGAATAAATAATATCTCTTTAACCAATTGCATTGAAGGCCAGTGCCAAAGAATTCAACAATTCGATGATTGACATTTACCACATGCTTTCTCTGATATTTGAGTAAACCCATCTAAAAGATATGTTAAATTTCCATTTCTCTAAGACTAAGCTAGATTCCTGTATTATTACATCTGGTCTGTATTATCTTGCCTCTGCCAGAGTTATGCTTTCACAGTTAGGATGTAAGGTTATATCTTCAGCTTTTCTTTCATTCTTTTTCACTAGAAGCATTGGTTTAAAGTGTTCATATTTTCTGCAATCCTGCTGTCAAAGATATTTGGGTATTAAATGATGTTATATTTCTTGTAGAACCAGTCATATGATTGATTGCTCTTGAAACTTAGTAATAGAAAAAAGTCTATCTCTGAAAGTGTAATTGCATTTTTTGTTGTACAAGAATTATATACAACATGTGTGCTTTTGTCTTACTTCCAGGATTTTGAGAGCTAAATGAAATAATCAGTAAATGCAACTCACCATTCTGAGTTACTGGTACAAGAATCTTTCTTCTCCTTGTAAAGTAGTGGTCCCTAACATTTCTGGGCCTACTACTTCTTTGAGGACATTATCAAAATTATGAAGCCACTGCCCAGATTAACAAACATATACTTATAAAGCTGAAAATAAAATTTAGAGAAATTCAGTGATCCTAATCATGTACCCTGAGCTATGAACTTCTTTTCTAAAGGACATCTGATCCACTTTTTTTTAACTTCACAGTGCTGATATTTAAACTTGTAGGGTTATTTAGAACTTCTTTAGTAGAAAATAAGTTATAAATTATAGGTTAAAATATTAATAAAATAAATAGTAATAATAATATAGCAACAATACCAATAATAAAAACCAATACCGATAACTTATTAAGGTCTCATAAATCTCAAACAAAATTAATAAATTGATGTCTCATTTATACTCTTTTTTCTTCCTTTCTTCTTTAAGAGTGGATCATACTCAGTGACCTATCACAGAAACAAAGTACAAAGTGCCATATGTTCTCACTCATAAGTGGACCTTGAACAATTATAATACTATTAGAAAGGGATCGGCAGTAGTGAGAAACTGTCAGGGGATGGGGGGGTGGGATTGGCAGTTGAGGGAAACTGTTAGGAGAGGTAGGGTCATACCTCATTAACAAGGGTACCTGAATAATCAACGTTTGTATACCTAACCCTGAATTGTAATCCACATCTTTATAATAAAAAACGAGTGGATAATGATGGTATAATGAAATCAGCACCTAAAATTTTATATACTACATCCTAAATAATAGCAATATATATCTTCACATCTCCTTCACTACAGTCCTTATTTTAAGCTGCCACACTCCATTTATGCCACACAATAGGTCTTAGATTCCTTGATAGTTCACTGTCCACTTTAATATATATGGAATCCCAGGAATCATTTGAATTATTACACAGGGCTCAGATTTAGAAAACCAATACTTGCTCGTAAACTGAAAATTAAATGTGCAGCACAATCTCTCTGAAATCATCATCAGAGCTCATATTGTGCTTTGCTATCCCATCCAATACATTGAAATGCTGCAAAATCACAGATATTTATTACCACTCCTGTTTCCCGATTGAAAGTATTGTGGTGAGTATTGATTTTTTCTAAAGGCAGCTCCCTGATTTGAATATTTCCTATAGAGTTCAATTCACATTTCTAGGGAACATTTGAGAAATATAATTTGTCATTTTGTATTTAAGGAAAGAAAAGAAATATATAATTTCAATGAGAAAACTCCAAAGTCCACCCATAACATTTGCAATGCACATGCAAGGGCACAATAAGGAAGCACAAAATAGCAAGCTCCCTACTGATCTTTGCACATTCAACACAGAGAAAACAAAGCAAACCCTTTTTAAAAGTCTATTTTGTTTAGTCATAATTATTCTGCCATCATATTATGTAGAATTAGTATTCAGATTTTCAAATATCCTAAATGTTGTGAAGTAAATCCAACGGAGGGACTGGTCATCCAGTGAAGACGCTCTTTCCTCTTACCCACTCTGTTAGCTTCCTAAAGCTGCTATAAAAAATCACAAACTTGGAGGCTTCAGACAGCAGAGATTTATTATCTCATAGTTTTGGAGGACAGAAATTCAAAATCAAGGTGTTAGCAAGGTTAGTTCCATCTAGAGTAGCTGACGGAGACTCTGCTCCCTGCCTCTCTCCTAGCTTCTTAGAGGCTATCCCTGGTATCCCTTGGTTTGAGGCTGAATCACTCCAATCTCTGCCTCCACCTTCAAAAGATTTTATCTCTATGTCTCCGTGTGTCTCAAATCTACCTCTCCTTTCTTTAATAAGGACATCAGTCACTGAATTTAGGGTCCATTCAAATTCAGCATGATATCAACTTGAAGTCTTTACCTTGGTTTTATCTACATTCTCAGGCTCTGGATGAAATTGAATTTTGGGAAGATATTTCTCAATCCTCTACATCACCTTAAAACTGCCTCTAAAATGAGTCCTAGTTTTCCCTGCTCTTTTCCTTTTTGGTTCTGTTGCTATCCTATCAAACACTGCTATAACAGTGTCTTAAAATATCCTTTGTGTCTTTACTTTAAAATTCTCTAAAATATTATTTTATCAAAAACATTCATTCTTTTTCTTTTAACCAAAGCAATCAAAACCCATCATGAGAAATTTTGAAATAATAGAAAACCACAAAAGGAGAAATAAAGACTACTTGTATTCTCACTGCTCAGAGCTAAAGATTGCTAATATATTTATGTAAATTTTTAATGTTTTATGTAAACATCCATATAAATTCCTCACAAGTTTGAAATCATACTGGATATATTTCTCAAATAATATTTTACATTTTTCTAAATATTCCATTTTACAACAAGAATATATAGGTATTCTTATGCCAGAATGGAGGGGCTATAAACTTTAACAGACTATACACCGTCTCACAATGATCCCATTTAAGGTGGTTGACTACTGAAGCAGGAAGAACCCAGAAGAAAAAGTTCCTCTATGGCATATAATTGGAATGCAGAATCTGAAGTGCTTCACAGGCATTCAGTCACAAAGTCTATCATCCATGCAAAAGATGAAAAGTAGAAGTCTCAACAAAGGGGTCTCTCAGAAGGGCCAACAAAAATATCTCAGAAGACATATCAAGTGGGCAACTGCCACACAAAGGATGCCAACTACAGAACTCCAACAGTACCAGTGTTGCATTTTTCCTTGAATACTACTTATTCTTATCCAATCCTAGATGAGTCAGAAACAGGCTAACAAGTGAACAGAAGTAAACTAGATAACACCCCTTCCACCGTTCTGAGTAGGAGGAGTGGCAGAAAGGTAGGTTGAACTGATGAGACAGGCAAAAGGTTTCATTTGTATAGGACCAGATTTTTTTATTATAAATAAATGAGATGGTTTCAGTGCTGCAGTTGTTCACAAAGTACTCAGTTTTCCAAGAGATTTTCTGAAAATGAAAAAGGTCTAACAGAAGTTCAAAAGCATTAAGAGAGAAGTTTCTTTTTTAATTGTATCTTTCCCATTTTAGCTTGTTTAATGAGCAGTTAGAAGCACTGTTTTCTTCTTTATGCTCATTCACATTTCCAGATGAATTCTAGAATTAATACGCCAAGTTTCAAAGAGTTCTATTGTGATTTTGAATATTTGTATTTACTTTTAGAGGTTTTGTTTTAAAACTTTGAAATAAGGAATTTATGTTTTCTTATGAATTTCCTTATGCTTCCTTATGAATTTCTGTACTGTCATTTCCAGGTCTGAGAAGAGTGATGTTGGTAATTTAATGGGTATTGTGTTAAATCTGTACATTGTCTTTGGTAAGATGCACATCTGAACAATGTTTATTCTTCCAATCCATGAGCATGGAATATTTTTCCATTTGTTTGTGTCTTCTTGGATTTCTTTGAGCAGTGTTTTGTAGTTTTCATTGTAAAGGTCTTTCAGTTCTTTGGTTAGGAAGATGCCAAGGTATTTCATTTTTTGTGGCTATTGTGAATGGGATTGTGCTTTTTAATTGGATTTCTTTCTGTTTATCATGGGTATGTAGGAAAAGAACTCTAACTTTTGCTTACAATGTAATTTATCAGAAATCGGGAACAATTATAGAATATTACCTTGATATAGGAATAATAACACCAAATAAGACATGATTTTCAAATCAATTAAAGGACTACTTTCATTTATTTATCAAAGTTTATTGACAACTTATATGCCAGGTACTAAGTTATATTTTATTGAGTGTTTTATATTTATTGTAGATTATTAGAATATTATTAAGAAAAATATTTTCTTGCACTGTATATTGCTTTTAGCAACTAATTTGTTTGCACTAATATGGTAACTCTTACTTTTATCACTAACCTAATAGGAATTAGGCTTGAAAGCATTTGATACAAACCCTAAAAATGTATCTTCTAAAGAAAGTGAAGTTATGAAACCTGCATGTTTTTATACCATCTACATCATTATAAAAGTGATAATCTTTACTTAAGCCACAAAATTTAGATAAGAAAGAATATGTGCTTCTCAAAGAAATTTAGCTAGTTTTTGCATCTCAAACTGAATTTTTATCATGTAATTATTGGGGATAAGATATTGTGAATTATCAGATAATCAAATAAAAATATGTTGGTATTTAAATTGTATTTAGTTATTAAATATGAATGAATTTTATAGACATACTATTACTACATCTGATATTCCAAAAGAAACATTGACAAGATTTGATGCCCAGTTGAGTACAAGGGATGATAAAATTGAATGTGTTTTTACATTTTAGGTGGAAAGTAGTGGTGAAACAAAAAAGTCAGAGGAAAGGGGAGAACTTGCAAGTTAATACTTTTGAAACTTAGGCAATTTATTTAGACTCCCCATGGCTCAATTTTCTCTTCTTTTAAATGAGCACATAACAGTATACATGGTGTATCACGTACGATTGTAATAATTAAAGAGATAATTCATTTAAAATACTTAACATAGTGCTTGATCCATATTACTAATAGATTTTAGTTGCTTTTATTATGAATGTTATTAATGGCATTATAACATTCATAATAACATGGTAGGTTTGAGGTGATTTTTGTAACTCATGTTAAAATTCTTAAGGGTACGATGGTCTGAATGAAATTCAGATAAATAGGTACTCAAACTATATCTAAAGTATTAATTATCAGTATCATATTTTAAGAGTTACACTGTTAACCTGGGTAAACAAGAAACATGTAACCACTATGGTAATAATTCAGACTGCTGAAGTGTTTCTTAACTTCGGTAATATTGATATTTTCGGCTGGAAAAATCTTTGTTAGTAGAAAGGTGTCATGTAAATTGTAGGATATTTAAACAGCATTCCACTAAATTCATGCTGAGTGGTGAAAACAAAAAATATCACAGGACACTGCCAAATATCCCCTTGAGGGCAAAAACATCCTGGTTGAGAACCATTAGACAAGAGGAAATCATGTAGGTCTCTTCAAATATATGAAGAAGTTCTAGCATATGGCACACTGATTAAGTTGAATCCAAAAGACAGCACTGATTTATAAACGTTAGAGCATTTTTATAGTTTGAGCTAACTAAAAATAGACTACACTAATTTGTGAGTCAGCAAATTCTCAACTAAGTATTTACTTAAGTGCTGGACCACTATCAGAGCTATACTGGGAATTTCTTTCCTGGGAGAAACTTTGAACTAAATAATCTTTTAGATCCCCTTTAACGATTTTGGCAGGTCTAAGGTTACAGATTTGTAAATCATTCCAATTAGAGATCATAGTTGAAACCAGGAAGAACAACCGAACTTTCTACATGCAAACAAGAGAAAGAAGGACATAGCTTTATGAACTGAGTTTTAAGGAATGTCTATAATTTAAAAGGGGGAAATCTGGAATGTAACCTACCTCATTGATTCTATATGGGGCAGTTTTCTAGAAATCTAGGGGAAAAAAGTATCCAAGAGAGAGCTTAAAGAATGAATTATTGGTATTGTCAATTGCATAGTGAAAGTGTTGATAGAGAAGAGACCAGTTTATTTAATTTCTAGAAAGTCGTGGTGAAGCTAGTAACTTCAGAATCTCTGACAATTGGATTCCTCTTTTATAAAATAAGAATTCGTATAAAACAAAACCCATTGATCAATGTGAAGTATCTAGCACAGCATCTGGAATGTGCATCAATGGATAAGTGCTACAATTGTCATTGTCATTGTTGAAAAAAAAAGTTCTGAAAAAAGTATCCCATACAATTTTAAATACTGTATAAATATTCATCATTATTAATATTGACATTTTTGTTAGCATACAAGCAAGTCAGACATCAGACTACAAGGAAATGGACTGTATTCATCACTTGCTCAGTAAACTAGAGAAAAGTACAGGGTCGGTAAGGGTAGATTACGGTTTTTAATTTTTAGGACATATGGAAGTTGTGTACTTTTGAAAATTTAAAGTAAGATGGATTAGAAAGAAAGAGCTTGAAAATATTAGGGAAAATGGTAACTATGCTTTTTAAAAAGGCACCTCAGTGATTAGAAAGGTCGTGATCACTGACTTTTAAAAAAATCAATTTCCTTTGATTCTAGAGAAATGATTAGAGAATGGATATGGAAACAGAATGGTTGTGAGATGGTGGGCAAGCTCTGAGCTCTTAACAGATGAGGAGGAAAAAAACTGAAGCTTAAGTAGCTAGATTTAAATTTTGATACTACCACTTACTCCATGTGTAACAATAAGAAAGTAACTTCAAAATCTCTGACAATTGGATTCTTCTTTTCTAAAATAAGAGTAACATACTCTATCTGGAAGACTTCTTCTAAGACAAAATCCAATCATCAATCTGTAGTATATAGCACAGCATCTGGAATGTGCATCAATGGATAAATGCCACAATTGTCATTATCATTGTCATCATCATTGAAGGACAGTCCAAGGTCTTCTACTTTGAGTGAGGCATAAGGCCTGACAAGAGTGGAAAGTGTCAGAAATTGCCACAGTATATGAGTGAATCAATTGACAAATACAATGATTATCAATTAAGAATGAGAACCAGGTTTTTTTTGTAGTGGCCAGTGACCAGTGAATTTGTAGTTTCCCGGATCTGTTCATTTCTGGGTCTTCTCATAGTATAATCTATGACCACAGAGCAAAGGAAGAGGAAATAAACAGTGATGCAGGGTTGTAACTAATTAATCAGATTCACATCAATCTTTGTTATTTTGATAATTGACAGGCTCATGTTATGGCTAACAAAGTACCCTGCATTATTAAAATTATTACATATGATATCTAATATATTAGACCAGAAACATGAAAATTATAGCTAAATTATTTCTTAATTTGAATATTAGCATTTACAGGGTTTCTCAGCCTCGGTCTACTGACATTTTAGACTGTATAATTCTTTGTTGATGGGGACAGTCCGGTACATTGTCCAATGTCTCGCAACATCCCTGGCTCTATACACTAGATGGAAGTTGCAACCCATTTTTCGTGATGACATAAAAAACATCTCCAGACATTGCCAAATGGACCCTAGGGGGAGGAAGCAAAATCACCTTTAGTTGACAACCACTGGAGTATGCTTATATCTAAAATAGTTGGAAATAAAATGAATGAATATATGTGACATTTGAATTTGTAAAATTGCTATATTTTAGGACTCATAACAATTCTAAAAGATTTTCCTTGTGATTTTTGTTTCTTCATAAGACCAATGAAATCATAAATTTACATTCCAACAGAGAAAATCCTAAAGAAAGATTATAATGTATAGCAAGGAAAATAAGTATTTTTTCTACCTATATACTTTAATTTTACTTGATAAAGCATTATAAACATTGCACATTTACCCTTTTTTTGCTTGGATTATTTACTTAGTCAAAGTGATTACTTATATATTTTTAAAATTTAATGTGTGCTTTTATTATTTTATTACATATTTCAAACGTGTTTTGAGCAAAAATTATTTGTTTTATTTTCCAGTTGTTTCTTATCCTTATTACTGGTGGCTGCTGTGGTATGGAAGATCAAACAAACGTGTTGGGCTTCTCGACGGAGAGAGGTATCGGTAACATTATTTAATCTTTTGTCTAAAGGTCTGAGCAAACACACGGATCTCTATGTCTGTTAATTAGCATGCGTCTTTCAAAAACAGATTGTCAAATCATTTTTACTTATTAATATTTTTTAAATCAATTTAATATTTTTAAGCTTTAAAGCAAACTTTAACACTGTCATTTTAAGTCAATACCTGTAGAAGTATTGGTTAGTTACAAAGAGATTTTAGAAATGATATTAGTTTTTAGAAATGATTACATGATACAAATATTAATTCAGTTATTTAAATAATTTGTAATATATTTAATTTAAGTATTAGTTATGTGATTAAAACATAACTTATTTTTCATACGTGTCTCTATTACAAGTTTAAAAATTCTGAATGATATTTATTTGGGGTTTTAGAAAAAAATATAACTCCTAGAAATTTATTATAATATCCTTTTTTTGGTAATAAAATCTTTTACATTTTTTATTATCTGACTATCTGAGTGTGTTTAAAGAGCACATCAATTCGATACATTTCTGTGTTAGATTTGATCATGTTTCTTTTAATCCTGAAGTTGATTTTTGAAAAAGCAATATTCTTACAAAATAGCAAACTAATTATATAAATATGTTAGATAAATATAGTATTTTAACTTTGTATGTGTTAGTTAACTGAGAACAATAGAAACATAATTATTTGAAGAACAAAAGTATGCAGTAGATTTATTGTTGTATACTTCAAATAATCAAAAAGCAAGTTTCCATTTTTATTATTCTATTATTATGCTGTACTCTATTAGAATTAATGTTGCTATTCTGATGTTAGTATTATTAGTATTTTATTTACTATTGCATTTCCCAGTGTATTTTTATATGTATAGTTTTGTGCAATGGTATAAACAACAATATATTTGATTATTGTCTTTTTTACACATATAAAAAATAATATTTATAGATATTTTAAAACAATCCAGTATGTCCTAAGCTTTAGAATTAATGAATGATATGAGTTCTTGATTATTCTATTTATAATATATTTGAAAACTTGAGTTCCTCCCTGCCTCCAAATAAATCATTCATCTTAATCCTCTATCTCTCTGATTTTCTATGTATGAACAGTGCTACATCAATGAAAGCTTACTTGGAATGGTTCCATGATAAATAATCTAATTGAAAAGGAACTTATTAAATATAAATATATAAATATTTGGCAAGAAGTGAAATTATGTATGGATGTAACCAATCTTCTGAACATGTGAAAAGCTACATTACAATAAAATTATAGATTCAGGGAGGAAAAACCATATTACAGGCAGACAATGAAGGCCTTCTATAATGGAATATGGCAAGTGACAATTCAAGTCCCTAAACATTAGAAAAGATGGCAAAATTAATCAAGGAGTCCACTGCATTATGATGAGCACTGTTTAAATATCTGATCTCTAAAGTCTGTAAAATGCACTTATATAGATATAGCATTGTGAAAAGATCAATGTATAACTCTGCCATTAACTGGCAGCAGAATATGAGTTAAGTAGTCTAGTTGAATTTTCTTACCTCTAAAAAGAAATGTTTGTACTATATAATTAATTCCCAATTGTGGTCTTTAGAGCCTTAGAAATATTTGTATGTAGTGGCTAAAGTTTCAAAACAATATTTGATATTTGTAAAAACTAATATGAATAGTTCATTTATTCACACTTCTCAAGATGACAAATTAATTTTGGTTAATATTACATCACCTCAATGTAGTAATTCTGCTTATTACATATTATTGGATGCTCTGGCAAGCTAAAATTATTTTAACTTTAAAAATATGAATTATGAATTTGTATTTTGATTGGAAACAAAATCTTTCAAAATATGTTATATATAGTGAAAGGACAAAGGAGAAATAATAGAGGGGAACTAGATTAGGTCCACTGAACTAGTTCTAATCTATGTTTATAAATATTACTATTGTAATTCCAACACTTTGGGGAGGCTGAAGCAGGAATATTGCTTGAACCCAGGAGTTCAAGATCAGCCTGAGGAACATAGTATGACCTCATCTCTACAAAAAAAAAAAAAAAGCCAGATGTGATAAAACACACTTGCAGTCCCAGCTACTCGGGGAGGGTGGGGAGGGTGGCTGAGGGGGAAAGATTTCCTAAACCCAGGAGATGGAAGCTGCATTCAACGTGACAGTGCCATTGTACTCCAGCCCGAATGACAGAATGAGACCCCAACTCAAAAAAATAAAAACAACAAAAAAGTACTATGTCCTCTGGATATTTCTTCAATATAATGGCCTTCTTTCCAAAACTCATTTAGGTAATCCTTCTTTCTCTTAAAGAATATAATATTGCTTGCATTAAATTTGCTACCTCTACAGAAATAGAAAATGTATCTTATTGAGAGGTCATGTCTTACTATAATATTGTATGTTTAAAAATATTTTGACAGGTTTTCTCAAATTTAATTTTACTAAATTCCTTTAAATATAAAATTTTAAATGTCTTAGATCATTCATATATTGGTATCCAAAGTAAAAGTGACAGTTGTTTTTGATGACTATCAGATTTGTTATTAGATAATTATTTTTATTATTACAACTGTCCCCCCTTATCCGTGGCTTTAGTTACCCACATTCAATTGTGGTCCTAAAATATTAAGACATTTTGAGAGAGGGAAAGAAAGAGAGGGTGATAATGGTGAGGGAAGTGACAGAATAAGAAGGAAACCAGATTTGTATAACTTTTATTATAGCATTTTGTCATAATTGTTCTATTTCATTGTTTGTTATTGTTAATCTCTTGTAGCTAATTTGTAAATTAAACATTATCATAAGTATGTATGTATAGGGAAAAACATGGCATACGTAGGGTTCAATACTATCCATTGTTTCAGACATCCACTGGCAGTACTGGAATGTATCCCCATGGATAAGGGGGAACTACTATGTTAAAAGATTTTTTTCTCAGTTGGTCTAATGATCCCAAGAGACTTTGAATCACACTAGTTGTAGTTTATGTGATAATTCTATCTTTAGACTTTATGTTAGTGGAGGTACAAATGTATTTTTAATTTAATCCTCTTATTATTCAGTTTTAACTATTAGATTAACTGTAATATTCCTAAAGGAAAAGAGTCCGGTATTTTTTCTTAATGTTAATATGTTACTTTCTCTCCAAAATATTGAGATCAATTATTTTAAAATTCAGAGCATTCCTATGATTAGCAGAATGATAATTCATCTGTTATAGTAAATGAAAATTACTTAAAGGGTTCTTCCTTAAAATTTTTGTAGTTTTGTTACAGCAATCATACTAGTTGCTTTTCAAAATATGTAGTGACTGCTTTAAATGAAACTATAAAATTTTTAAATATATTCTGTTAATTCAGCTAGTCATATTGCTTTTTTAAGTGTTTGAGGCTTTGGTTTCTCGTAAGCACAGACATACATTTTTGTGGTATAATTTTAATATCAGAGACCTATTATCAATGTTATAACTTTTGAATAACACCCCTGAGACTTCAGGGATTCCTAAAAACAAAAAAGGACTTCAATTTTAATATTATCCCTTCATATAGGAGCTCCAAGCTCATTTCTATAATAAGCCTACAAAGAAGTTAAAAGCTTTCTTTGGGGATGTGTTAATGAATGGAAACAATAAATGGATATTGATCAGTGGAAATATTAGAATACACTAGAAATATGAATTCATTTTTATCGTGTGTTCTTTTTACAGAGGTGTTGAAAACATTTAGCTTTAATGCCGTATTCAATTTTAGTTAGCTATCAAGTTACTAAAATATGTTAGAAGCAAGTGTATGTAGAAACGAGTCTCTTGAAATATCTTCATGATTATTAATCCTTATTTTTAAACTAAAATTTGAATTTTAATAGGTCATAAGTCATTAAATGATGAAGATATATAATAGTTCCTTACAATGAAGATATTTAATCATATATTTGACTAAAACGAGTGAAAATATCACGCATGTCTTAATAGTTAAAAGAAGTGACAATTTTTTTCACTTGGAAACATTTACAAAGAAGGGCCCTGAAAAAACCAAAATTGTCTTTTGAAGAGCAGGCCCTCTATAGTACACTCGGAATTTGTTCCTCTGGATCAAATGGTTAATCAAAGTTTTTATCTGGTAGTTTTGTGAAGGTTGCACTACGATTTGTGGAAGAAACATCTTAAGTTGTGGCAAACAGGTGACTGCTTCTTCCACCTTAACAACACATCTGTCCACACCGCACTGAGTGTTCAGCAGTTTTTGACCAAAAATGACCCCCTGCCTCACACTCCCTATTCACCCAGTCTTGCCTCTAGTGACATTTTATTTTTTTAATTTTTAATATTATTATTATTATTTTGTCTCCTTGGATGAAAAAAGTCCTCAAAGGGGAACATTTTGCTGATTAGGAACAGGTGAAACAAACAAACAAAAAAAACATCAAGCACTAACAGGCATCAGGACTGATGAGTTCAAAGACTGAAAACTGTTTTGATCAGTGGAAAAAGCTTCTTGATAGGTGTATTGCATCAAATGAAGAATACTTAGAAGGCATCTGAAGTTTAAACACGTAGGAATGAATACACAATTTTTATAAAGAATTTTTTTGGTCTTTTCTTGTATTCTTTTCTTGTCTTTTCTTGTATTCTGAGTGTTTTAACTGTAGTATGTCTCTGTTTAAATCTAACTGCAGTGTGCATAGAATAAAAGATACGTGGCAAAAGTAGGGTTACTTTTACATCAACTTCATATTACTAGTTAGTCTGAGTATTTGAATGATCACGATATTTCTTGGACCAGCAATTTTTGCTTCTTTAATTCTCTTAAATTTACAATTCTTTAAAATTTTAAAAAACATCTTAATGTAGAATTTTATCACATTATTTTATGTTTTAAAGTATATTATGCTTCTCTTTTGCTTAAAAGTCAACACAAACATTTCCTGGTTGATGAAACATTGCCCAATAAATGGTAACCTGATGTCAAAAGTTCTGCTTTCCATACATTTTCATAATCAGAAAGTATAAAGCCTAGATTTGTATTTATCATTATCAACCTGAAATTTGGGTGAAAAATAACTAACTAAAACCCATAAATAGAGTTTTAGTAGTTTTGAGTAAGTAATTGCTTTTCTTGAAGCTAATGTGTTAGTTCTTTCCTTCTTAAACCTAACTGTTTTATGGGCACAAAAACAGATAAGAAATGATAATATTAAATTAAACTTTAGTAATGGCATTTTATGGGTAAAGTAATTGATTAAAATACATTATCTGAGGTTCTAAATGTTTGGTGAATGGATTATCATCGAAATAATATTAATGCAAGGCAGCAAAGTTTTACAAATTGAAGTATTTTATCTCCTTAGACACTTGAGTTATTTACAGGGAGGGATTTGAGTACAGATTAGAGTCATGAGAAAATGCTATTTTGAATGAGAAATTAATATTAATTATGTGCTTCATTCAACCCCCTGTAGAATTTCTTAGTACTTACAAAATCTGTGTTTTATATAATGTTTAAACATCTTAATATATAGATAAAGCTTTCCATTAACCATATACTTTTAAAAATCATTAGTTAGTATCTCTCAAATGAATGTCTGCAGTTAATGGCCTCAATTTATTATTTGCTTTTTACTGAGTATCAAACTATAATCATTATCATTGTATTAATTTTGTGCTTTATCCTATGGGATTAGAAATTACATGTGTTCAGCATGCCTATTTATATTATTATAGTTTTAAAATCAACACGACTCTACTTTAAAATAACTTGAATTGAGAATCAAATTTATATGGGACTATAGGATTTGAATGTTAGCTGAGTCGCCTTGTAAACCTGTTTTCCAACATCTTATTGAAAATATACTGCTTTCATTTTGCTCAATTCAGCAGAGGTGTATTGATCTCTTGCTGTGGTCCAAAGAAATTGATAAATTCTGAGGATCTAAAGAAAACGACATAGATCCCATTTTTAGGGAATTCATAGGTTTAAAACATTTTCATATAAGACATACACACACACACACGTATACAGTTATTAGGAGAGCACCTGAATTTACTTTATTGTGATATTATCTACACAAGAATATGGTATATTAAAAAGTTTTATGGAAATGATATTAGTGAATATGAGCTGTTTCATAATTGTACATAGAATTAATATCCACCAAATCTGAAAAACAAAAAACTTTATATACAGTAATAAACTGTATATACAATATTAAAAACTTGCCTAAAATCATAATTTTTAATTTATTATGTATTATTGTGTTCATAGTTAGATTTAAGTATTTAACTAGATTAATAAATGGCCATGGAATTTTCTTTATAAATTTTAATCTGACTAATCATTAAATCTTATGTTTCTATACACTCAAATGAATATATCTCCATATATATATGTCTGATATATTTATGTGTATGTGTTTTTATAAGTAAAAAATGTTGTTTATCTAGAATTCAAATTTAACTGCACATTTATATATATATATATATATATATATATATATATATATTTTTCTCTCAATCTGGCAACCTTATTTTCAACACAAATGCTTTCCCTGTAGCTAAGTTGAGTGAGAACATGTAGTACTCAGTTCTTTGTTTCTATGATAGATTACTCAGTATTATAGACTCTTCAATTTCTTTTCTTTTCTTTTTTTTTTTTTGAGTTGGAGTCTCACTCTGTCACCATAAAATCCATAGGAATTGAGAGAGGGAGAGAAAGAGAGAAATAAAGAAAAATAATTCCCTAAAGAAGAATATTGATTTGTTTTCAAAACAGGAGGGAATTATACTGGGCATGCAAAAATAAAAGAATATTTGAAGCCAGACACTTAACAAAAATAGTATTTAATCCTCATACTAAAAAATATATTTGCCTTTTACTTATATAAGGAATTTGCAGAAACTTGAGCATAATGCTCAAAGCCTGCAACTAATAAATGGAGCTTTAAAACTGTCTGTCAGATTCCAAAATCCAAGCTCTTTAAACCACATAAAGAATAGCCAGAATTTAAACAGTCTTGATTTTCTAACTGATCACTTGTAATGTAATCTATGCATCTGTTTCTTCTAGGGGAAATATGTTGTGTTTCATCTAATATTATGACACCGTCAATAATTATTTGATATAACGTTTGGAAAGAGAAAGTGGTTCCTATTTAACTATGGCACAATTCTCTCTTACCACTAAGAATATTTTACACTTACTGAAAGGGCTCTTATAGAATTATATATTATATATATATATATAATATGTTATTTATATGTATACATTGAAAGTAAAATAAAAGCAAAATAAATTGGTTAAAGTGTACTAAAACTTGTTCACTTTCATGGTCTAAATCTTTATAAAACATTTTTTGAATCAGGTGAAAATATTTTGTATGTTTCTCATGGTATAATTGTCTGTAATCAAGTTTATGTCTGTGCAGGCAATGACAACTACATCACAACTGTCATCTGGCCAGCAGACATTATACGATGACATTGATTGTAAAATACATTAGATTTCAGAGGTATTAAAATGTGAAAAAATATGTCTTCAAATCAATAAAATATGGTAGGTCTACCTTACAAGATTTTTAGTACTAAGAAATGCATGCTAACTGCTTACTCCACTGCATTTTACTTACCAGACTTCAGTAAACGTTAGCTGTTACTATTGTTGATCATATATAGTAGAAAGAATGATTTGCATTGTGTTATATATTAATATTACTATCAACAACTATTTATCTTGGACTCCTCTACTCTGCCTTATCTACTCTAACACAGTGATTCTCAATCTAGTACACCTTTAGAATCACCTTTTAGATCTTTTTTTAAAAGTGTGTGTATGTGCTTATGTATATGTGTGCCATTCTACTGTCCTTCTGACCAGACCTATAAAATCAGAATTTCTATAAGTGAAGCTCACCCTGGTGTGTGTGTGTGTGTGTGTGTGTGTGTGTGTGTGTGTGTGTGTTTTAGTTGGAGTCTCATTCTATCGCTCAGCCCACCTGAGTGGAGGCATGCTCACGGTCACCCCAGCCTCGACCTGCTGGGCTCAGGTGATTCTTCCGCCCAAGCCTTCCAAGTAGCTGGAACTACAGCTGTGCACTACTATACTCCACTAATTTTTTGATTTAATGTAGAGAGAAGTCTCGCCAAGTTGCCCAGGCTGATCTTGAGCCCCTGGGGTCAGGCAATCCTCTTGCCTTGGCCTCCCAAAGTGCTGGGATTACTGGCTTGAGCCACCGTGCCCAGCCAGGTGTGTTACTTTTAAAGCCCACAAATGATTCCAATATACATCATTGACCTTGAAACACGGCTTTAACTTCTACTCTCAGAGAGATGGGAAACCACTGAAGGGTTTCCAACAGAGTTGTTAAGATATTTGAGTTAAAAGAATCTGATTTAAAACTGATCACTGCTGTTGTGTTTATTGCAAGGAAAATTGATTTAGGGATAGGAGTTCAATTTCTTTTTCTGTTTGTTTGTTTTAATTTTTTATTTGAAAGATCTGGGGTACAATTCATGGTTAGGTATACAAATGTTCATTATGCAGGTACCTTTGTCGATATGGTGTGCCTTTCTTGCCCCCACCCCACAGTTTTCCACTACTGCCAATCCTTCCCCCACCCCCACCCTGGGCAATTTCCCACTATTGCCAATCCCTTTCTCATAATATTATAATTGCTCAAGGTTCACTTATGAGTGAGAACATGTGGTACTCAGTTCTTTGTTTCTATGATAGATCACTCAGTATTATAGACTCTTCAATTTCTTTTCTTTTTTTGAGTTGGAGTCTCACTCTGTCACCCAGACTGGAGTGCAGTGGCAGCTTCTGGCCACCGCAGCCTCGCCCTGCTGGGCTCCGGCGATCCTTCCGCCTCAGCCTTCCAAGTAGCTGGAACTACAGGCACACGCTACCACACCCGGCTAATTTTTAAATTGTTATTGTAGAGATGAGGTCTTGCCAATTTGCCCAGGTGGGTCTTGAACCCACAGGCTCAGGCAATCCACTTACCTCAGCTTCCCAAAGCGCTGGGATTACAGGCTGAGCCACCGAGCCCAGCTGACTCTTCAATTTCTAATGTTAAGTTTGAGACATGTACTAGACGTCTGAATAGATACGCCAAGGAAGCAGGAGTTAAGTCTGGTATGAAGAAACAGAACTGAACAGGAGAGATACATTTGGGAGTCTTAGCACATGGATGGCATTTAAAACCATAGGACTAGATGAAATGACCAAGAGAGAAGGGTTAAGCCCTGAGACATTCAAATTTAAGAAGTCAGAGAGAAGACAAGCAATCAGCAAAAGTACTGAAAAGCAACTACCAATAAAGTTGGAGAAAAACTTTGAGCTCTTGGAAGCTGAGGAAACACTGTATAAAAATGATATGGTTAGCAGTTGTCTAAAACGCTACTGGTGGGTCAAGTAAAATGGTACCTGAAAATTGACCATTGAATTTAGCCACGTAGAAATAATTGGTGGATGCTGGGCCTGTACTTCCAGCACTTTGGGAGGCTGGGGTGGGAGGATCGCTTGAGGCCAGGAGTTCAAGAGCAGCCTGGGTAACATAGTGAGATCCTTTCTCTACAAAAAATTAAAAACACTTAATAGGGTGTGGTGGCACACATCTGTAGTCCTAGCTGTTTGGGAGGTTGAGATGGGAAGATTGCTTGAACCCAGGAATTTGAGACTACAATGAGCTATGATCATGCTACTGCACTCTAGCCTATGTGACAAGAGTGAGACTTTGTCTATAAAACAAAGAAATAAAAGAACTAATTGATGACCCTAACAATATCAATTTTAGTGGATCAGTGGAGGTAAAAGCATGATTGAAATGTGGTCAGAGATAATAGGACAAGATAACTTCTAGAGTGGCAGCAAGAGAAACTCCTGAGACCTACTTCCCAGGCAAACAACCAGAACTGGTAAAAATTATTTAAAAGTAAACAATCATCTTAAATCTCTGGAAATTATCTTAAGTGCATACAGCAAATGAAGAAACGTTTATTCACGAAAATCGACTAAATCTCAGTAAGAACAGAAAACCTATAGAATTTTATCCACAACCTCCTCTGTTCCTAACCATCTTGGCTCAGCCTGACCAGCATTTCTTATTAACTCCAACTTTGAATTGCAGAGACTTGACTCCAGGCTAAGTCTGACTCTTCCCTTAGTGAGCCCCACTTGTAGGGCAAGAAGCTCTTCCTGAAGCATAGCAGGATGAGAATACCAGGGCCCTGGTCTCCTTCACTCCCCCTTGTTCACAGAGTGGATATTTCATGCCTGAGGTGACAATATGAAAATATACCTACCACCCTACTTAACCCACTACTCATGAAGCAGGTGAATTACTCAAGAGAGTTATGGGCCTGTCCCCACCATTAGCTCTAGAACTGGCACAAACTAGCAAAACTGATTTTAAAAAAAAGAGAGACAAAATCTGAATAGACCTATAGCAAGCAAAGAGATTGCATTTGTAATTTTAAAATTTCCCACTAGGCATATCAACGTTCCATTTGCAACAAGCACATCTACTGCCCGGATCTTGCTTTCTTTTTTTTTTTTTAGTTTTTTTTTTTTTCCTTTATTAAAGAGATCTTTTCAGTGCTCCTGTGTCCCTTAGAAATACTCTTTCTTGTTGGTGTGTGTGTGTGTGTGTGTCTGTGTGTGCACCTCCTAAAATTTTGGTACTACAATAAACTCCAGTCCCAGCTTGTATATTTTGTGCCCCAGCCCTACAATCAGCCTTCTCTCCAAGAAGCTCTGTTTGTTTGTTTAATTGGAGTATACATATTTTCTAGATTTTGATTTCTGAGTACCATTCATCAATAAAAGGAGCTTGGACATAAATCACATGATAATCTCAGTAGATATAGTAAAAGCATTTGAGAAAATCCAGCAACCTTTTATTATTGCAACATGCAGCAACTAGGAATGGAAAGGAACTCCATAACCTGATAAATGGCATCTGATGCCAAAAACATGTAGCATCATAGTTAAGAATTAATTTTACCATGAATCTAATATCAAAAATGTTGACTAATACAGTATGTTGATTATTTTGAGTCTGAAGTCCACTATTATATTGTAACCAATACAAAATGTTGTATTCGATACTTTGAACAAGGGAAGAGAATCAAATCTTGATTTTTTTTTATCCCACAGCTGATTCAAACTCATTTTATGTGGCCTGTTTTTTCTTGTTCCTTGAGTAGCTAGGGATGAAGATGATTTTTTTTCTTGTATCTCTTTTTTTTTTCCAGGCATATGTTTTCCATTTTGGAGGAAATTTGGTATCATAAAATTTTCCTCTAGTGATGGAAGAAATTTTTAGACATCATCTCTTTATCAGAAATAAAGGGCTCGGTGGCTCAGCCTGTAATCCCTCACCTTGAGAGACTGAGGTGAGTGGATTGCCTGAGCCTGCGGGTTCGAGACCCGCCTGGGCAACTTGGTGAGCCCTCATCTCTACAATAAATCAAAAATTAACCGAGCATGGTAGCGCACACCTGTAATTCCAGCTACTTGGAAGGCTAAGGTGGAAGGATCGCTGGAGCCCAGCAGGTTGAGGCTGCGTTGGCCAGGAGCAGCCACTGCACTCCAGTCTGGGTGAGAGTAAGACCCCAATTCAAAAAAAAAGAAAAGAAAAGAAAAGAAAAGAAATAAACATGGGCAATTTGCTATCAAATCAAGCATCATTTTTTATACCTTTTGCTTGTTTTATATCTATTTTTAATATGTGATACATCTTTGTGTTTCAGAAGTCAAAATTTTTACCAGTGTTGCACAGTCACTGTAATTCTCTCCAGCCAACCAGTGTTGTCAGGGTTTTTTTTTTTTTATGTATATTCTTCTGAAGTTATTTAATATATACAGAAGCAATGTGAACATACATTTTTATTCTACATTATCTACAGAGTAGATAGCATACTCTGTGCACCCTGTTATTATATATTTTGGCATTTAACTTTAAAATTCTAATAAACTATTATAATTCTATATTATTTACCAACATAAAAATAGCATTTCACATCTATTGATCAAGAGTCAAAATGTACAAACCTCTTGTACATTTCATAATACCTCACATTTTGGCCATTTTATATCCTTATTTCTCTTTACTATTTATTTCTGCAGTAGAGTAATGCACTTAGAATATTCTTTTAGAGAGATATTTATAAGAATTCCAGGACACCAATTCAGCCATGTAATTCTGGGAAATAATTTTTAGGACCACACTACAGTGGAGTACCTCTCAAAAACTACATGACTCTTACTCAAGTTTATAACAGTAATATAAGAAAAATGACTGATAATTTCAGTATGAAATTTAAGATACTTCAGGCTAAATTATAATGTAGATAATTAAATTAAAGTATTGGCAAATTGCTTTAGAAAATGTTGTAAGTTCTTTGAAATATAAAAATAAATGTAAAATAATAGTAAAATTTGGCCTCTAGTACTTTTTCCTTTTATTGCAGAAAGATTGTATAATGTATGGTTCTATATTATGGAAGTATAAATTTGTAACATATTATTTTGTTAAATAGTGGTACTGATTTATGGCACTCAAATGCTTACCTTCAACCTAGTGCATTTAGAGCAATTAATATTTTCTACTTAGGCCCTAATTTCATGCTTTGGAAATTGACTTACAATGACTTAGAAACATAGACTCTCTAACTACTGATAGTTTAAAGTACAATAGCATCCTAATTTAGAATCTATACATCGTATCGTCAAACAAAATAAATAAGATTATAATGAAAAACCTAAAAAGTAGTAATATATTTTTGAAATTACCCTTTGAAAAGAAAAAAAAGAAAGTGTTTAAGGATTGTAGTAATAAGATAAATCTGTGGGTAACATTACCCTACATGAATCATAGACTAAATTTTAAGCTCTGTTATTATGGGTATGTTTATAATACATTCATGTGTTCATTAAAGGTTAGGATGGAACTATAAGAATTACCTAGTTATGTACAGAAACCATGATCTGAATTTGTTTCTGAAATAAAAATATTGTACGTAAGCCTGGATTTATTATCCGCTTAAGGGAGATAGTAATTGTGTCTGAACTGGAACATCTGTGGTTTGATGATTATGTGAGACTGCCTTTCCTCTTGAAGTTAGGGATACAACCTTTAAGTAAAAGGTAATATTATAAATATGGGTATTAAACAATGGTTGCCAGGACCAAAGGTATGTGTTATTTTTCTGGTTTAATAATATCCTAACATTATAAACAAGCTCATGACACTTTGCACATACACATTGCAAATATTTTATTTTCTCCAGATTCCACTTATATAAATCTCTTGTAACTTAATATCCTTCACAAATTTCATGTTATTACTAATACTGCATTTAACCTAAGTATTAGTAATAGATAAGTGTTTAGCCTGAAATTGGCACTAACTTACTTTCTATCCTATATTATTTTACCTTATATTAGTGTTTCATGTTTTATAGTTTAGGGACAAAGTAACATTGCTCAATAATTTGTTTTATAGATACCACCATATTTTTGCTCCTGACATGACAGCAAATAAATCTTTCTTTTGCCAAATTTTAAAAAAAAGAAATTACCTTTTGACTATCTTCATTTTTGATTATTGCTATCTTAAATTTTTCTACTACTATAAAGTATTTTTTAAATGTCAAGTTATCATTCTAAAATAACATTAATTTTCATTAACATGCAGGTCAGCAAAATTCTGCTTGGTCTATTTCTTTAAAAGTGCCTCCGTAAAAATATTAACTTCTTGTTTCTATTTATGCCGAAGTACTGACATTGTCAACATCAGTGAGGTCTATAACTGGAACGTCATCTTTGACTTTCAAAAACCATACATCATTGTTAAACAATTCCATATAAGACCCATAGTTTTCTAAGCAAAGAGAGAGAAATATGCTATTCTTAGAAATAGGTCTTGCATTATATCATTTATTATGAAGCATTTATCTCAAATAGATGTGGACAATTTATTGTTACTTTCAGAATATTTATTTGCCTAACAGATGAGCTAACATAAATTAAACAGTAAATCAGTTTTGCTTCCTTTAGATAATTAGTAATTTACATATAACCTTTGGCTATTCTTTTATCTCAGGGTATTGATATAAGTTGCATAAAATTGTTTTCTATATAGAAAGTGCTTTGAAATGCAAAATCTAATTAAGATTCAGTATTTTAAGACAGTTGTGTTGCTAAATGATACTATTGAGACAATTATGAATATCTGGAGAGTATGAATGGAGTATGTAAGACAGCTAACTTATAAACTCTATGGATTACTTTAGGTTATTTTAGCAATCAGTTGAAACAAATGAAACCCCAAAGTACTTAGATTATTGAAAATATGCTGTATTTAGAAATAATTGTAGTTTTGCTGTATTATAATACCTAGCCTATTTTATATTAAGGTACACATTAAAAGAAAAGTTTGTAAGATACACTAAGATTAGTAATAGAGGCTGATTATGGTTGTAGGTATTCTGCCAGGAGCCTGTGACACATCCCAGGAGGCTGCTCAAGAGCTCTGAGCATTGACACATTTATAACCAATTAATGGCACACTTGTTGATCAATGATATTCTAATTACTGGCAAATGAAATCCAGTTTTGGAGAAGACATAGTAAATGATATACTTGTTTGTCCAGCCAGGTCATACAAAAAGTATTTTCCAGAACATCCTATTTGCTTAACACACATTGATTAGAAACTACCCAATATTGAGTAATCAACTCCGTTGTGTGTAATTTTAAAATTGAAAATTTTATAGTTTTGTAAAGATTGAGTGTAGAATCTCATAGGGGCTGGAAATATGTATGTTGTGAGATGGTAATTATCCAGAATATTAATAACTTGAATCATAGTTTAGCAATCTTAGTATTTTACAAGTTGGCATTAATGCTGTTTTAGACCACTATTTTATTTTTCCTTTAATATGTGTAGTAAAACGAACTATTGTGTTTTAATTACTCATTGAGATGTATTGGTGTAATTTTTTCCAGATGAAAACATATCTCATTTTTTCCTGGAAATTAATAAAATTAGAGTTTGCTTAATGAAATTTGTTTTCCATTTAATTTTGCAGGATCTAGTTTATAAAGTAAAATATATATTAATTAAAAGTACATATCAAATAATTTGGTCAGGGATGCTATGCTTGCCAACAGCCAAAGATGGAGAATTGTTAAAATTCATTTTATTTTTGCTGTCTTTGTTAATAGCTTAGTCTATTTTTTTTTAAATTGTGATATTGAGGGGTACATTTAAGGGTTAGGTACACAAATATGTCTCGTTCAGGCACCCTTGTTTGTAAGAAGTGTCCCTGCATCCCCAGACAGGTATTTACTGCCATTAATTGCTTCCCCTATCCCTCCCACCCTCCCATCGTTTCCCACCACTGTCAGTCATTTTCTTGTGGTAATACGTTGGGTGATCAAGGTCTACTATATGAGTGAGAACATGTGATACTCAGTTTTTTGTTTCTGTGAGAGGTCACTCAGTATTATAGAC
>CAUYQG010174912.1:0-54752 GCA_963574415.1 Tarsius wallacei
CTTGACTCATAGTGAGAGGTTTACCTGTTGCTCAAATCAGAATATTTATATTTATTTGACTGGTTTGTTTCTCCCAGTGTGAATTTTGTGGGAAAAAAAAAAAAAAAAAAACACAAGAAAACCGCTCAGTCCCACCCTATACCTATTGAATCTGGGTCTTGGGAATGGGCTCGGCACCGTTTTAATAGGACTTCTGGGTGAGATTTTGATACATTCCGAAATTTGAGACCATGGATCAGGTTTGTAGTTATGCTTAGTTGCTTCTGGCTGCAAAAGTTTTTTGTTTTTTTTTTTTCCCTGAGTCAGAGTCTCATTCTGTCACCCAGGCTGGAATGCAGTGTCACACGGCCACCCCAACCTCAGGGCTCAGGTGATCCTTCCACCTCAGCCTTCCAAGTAGCTGGAACCACAGGCGCACGCCACCATGCCCTGCTAATTTTTTTTATTTATTGTGGAGATGAGGTCTCGCCATGTTGCCCAGGCTGGTCTTGAACCCCTGGGCTCAGTCAATCCTCTCACCTCCACCTCTCAAAGTACTGGGATTATAAGTGTGAGCCACCATGCCCTGCGCAAAGTTATATCATTTGAGATGAACCTTTGCACACTTCTGATCTTACTTGTTTTGTGTACATTAACACAGTTTAACTCCACTTGAGGACGTGTCTTGCTGGCACCTTTGTAAAGAGTTGAGGAAATACTGGTAAGAAAGTCATCTTGGGCTGGGCTTGGTGGCTCAGCCTGTCATCCCAGCAATTTGGGAGGCAGAGGCGAGAGGATTGCCTGAGCCCGCAGGTTTGAGACCTGCCTGGGAAACTTGGCAAGACCTCGTCTCTACAATTAAAAAAAAAAAAGCCGGGCTCGGTGGCTCAGCCTGTAATCCCGCGCCTTGGGAGGCTGAGGTGAGTGGATTGCTTGAGCCCACGGGTTCCAGACCCGCCTGGGCAACTTGGCGAGACCTCATCTCTACAATAAATCAAAAATTAGCCGTGCGTGGTAGCGCACGCCTGTAGTTCCAGCTACTTGGAAGGCTGAGGTGGAAGGATCGCTGGAGCCCAGCAGGTCAAGGCTGCAGTGGTCGGGAGCAGCCACTGCACTCCAGTCTGGGCGACGGAGTGAGACTCCAACTCGAAAAAAAGAAAAAAAAGAAAAAAAAGTCATCTTGGAGTATTTTGGGAGAACATGTTCCTTGTTAGTTTCAAATTCAATTTTTTTCTTTTTTTATTAGACAGGATCTTGTTCTGTCGCTCAACCTGGAGCACAGTGGTATAATTATAACTCACTGCAGCCTCAAACTGCCAGGCTACAGTGATTCTCCCACCTCAGCCTTCCTGATAGCTAGAACTACTGGCATGTGTCATCATGCTTGGCTAATTTTAACATTTTTTTCTATGGACAGGGTCTTGCTAGTTGCTCAGGCTGGTCTCCAACAACTGGCCTCAAGCAATCCTCCCCACCTCAGCCTCCCAAAGTGCTAGAATTACAGGGGTGAGCTACTGCCCCCCGGTCCAGCCCAAATTTAATATTTAAAAAGATCACTACAGAAAACGTTTTAGGTTAGAACCAGATTTGCAAATGCAAATTAAATGCCTAAAGGGACCAAGCACACAAACTACAACCAACTACAACCTGTAAGTGCAGTGAAGAGGGAGGAAAGGGAGGGGAGGTTTGTCCAGCAGGTGACCTGTGGGCCTCAGAGAGCAGCTGCCCCTCAGCTCCACCTAGCTAGTTCCAGGCCAGGCGAGAATGTGGGGCCAGGGTGGTCACATCTTCCAACTTATTGTGTGAACTCTCCTGACTTTTAAATTTTGGCAAACTTTATGTTCATGGTAAATAAATATCATGTGTGCCTACCAAGCTGGCCTGGGTCAGCAGTTCTGCCTTGGCGGGACTAGCTGGGGAGGCGATTCCCTGGCCTTGCTGCCCCTCTGTGGGTCATTGTCTCACAGAAGTCACTGGAACATTTTCTGTCGGGAAATAAACAAGTAATCCATCCGGAAGCAAAGAATACTTAATCGTCAGGAGAGTGGTTCCAGAGGCAGCTCCAGGTTTTATGGGTCCTAAAGTATATACAATGTGGGGGGGGTGGATTTAAGAAAAGGAGTATGAAGTTACATACACAAAAATAGCTATGAGAGAACCAGGAGGTCGTAACAGAATGTGATAAAATGTTTACTTTTGCCAATTTTACAAAAATCAAGTGGCCAGGGCCTCGGAAGGGGTCCACATGAGCTGGAGTCCTGGAGCCTCCCGGGTGTCCCAGCATGTCTGATCTGCCTCTATTCTGGTGGCCACTGGGGTACAGGCAGGAGTGAGATTGGGACCGGAAGTGGAGGTAGTCTGGGCGAGGATGATGCTCTATGTCTTGACCTGTGCGGGAAGGTGCTTACATGGGGAGTCATCTCCCAACAATTTGTCAGGCTGCACATTTAGGGGTTTTTTGCACTTTTATGTATACTTGTAATAATGTATAATTTAAAAAATCAGACTGGATGCGGTGGCTCATGTCCGTAATCCCGCACTCTGGAAGGCTGAGACAGTAGGATCACTTGAGCCCAGGAGTTTGAGGCTGCAGTGAGCTCTGAGCTCACCATTGTACTCCAGCCTGGGTGACAGAGACAAACCCTATTATTTTTTAAAAATTAGCCCTTTCCTAAGTCAGGAAAAATACTCACTTTATTGAGTGAAATAGGTCTTCAATAAACATTTGTTAAATGGGCAAATGAATGAGTGATTTCAAATCTATTCAGTCGATATATACCAAAGGCCTAAAGGATCTTTGCTAGGTATTGCATTATTAAATATATTATGGTATTATTATTTAATATTTAAAATAAAGAAGTAGAATTTAATGAGAGAAATAAAATAATTTTTTTAAAAGTAGGAGTCTCACTCTGTCGCCCAGGCTGGAGTGCAGTGGCACGAGGGCAGTGGGTCAGGCAATCCTTCCGCCTCAGCCTTCCAAGTAGCTGGAACTACAGGCGTGTGCCACTAGGCCTGGCTAATTTTTTTGATTTATTGTAGAGACAAGTTCTTGCCAAGTTGCCCAGGCTGGTCTAGAACCCCTGGACTCAGACAATTCTTTCACCTCTGCCTCTCAAAGTGCTGGGATTACAGGTGTGAGCCACTGTGCCCAGCTGAAATAAAATAATTGTATTTTATTTCATTTTCCCATTTAAAAAATGTTAATAGTATTCTTTCATTATTGCCATAAAATAAATAAGTAAACACATACATAAATCTGAATACAGATTTTTAAAAATATTTTAAAATTTTTTCAGAGATAAGATCTTGCTCTGTCGCCTAGGTTGGAGTGCAGTGGTGTGATAATAGTTCATTGCAGCCTCAGACTCCTGGGCTCAAGCAATCCTCTCACCTCCGCCTCCCTAGTAGCTGGGACTAAAGGCATGTGCAACCACATCTGGCTAATTTTTAAATTTTTTTAGAGACAGGGTTTCACTATGTTGCCCAGGATGGTCTTGAACTTCTGGCCTCAAGCAATTCTTCTACCTCAGCCTCCCAAAGTGCTGGGATTGCAGACGTGAGCCACTGTGCTTGGCCTGGATACAGACTTTAAAAAGGAGAAAACATATTTGATTTTAATATTCTTAATTCAAGTTTTATTACATTTACCTTAAAAGTTTTTAAATCTACAATCACACAATTTTAAAGAGTGGTAAATAGAGGAAACAGGAGAGCACAAAAGAAATTGGTATTTATTTGGCAACTACAAAAGGCCAGGCATATGTTATAATATTTTTAAAAGCATGCATAATTCCACTACAGAAGCATAACCACTATTATCAGTTTATGAATTTCTTCTCAGTCTTTTGTTTTTAGACACATTCCCTACATATTTAAAATGATAGTATTCATAAGTTTTATATCCTGATTGTTTTACCTATATCATAAACATTTCCATATTACTACATGCACTTCATAATTTTAATTTTTAAAAGCTGCATAATTATTCCTTAGCTATTCCCAGAATTGGACATAATACAACCTATATAACCATTCTCCTATTCTTAGACATTCAGATTATTTAAAATTTTTGCTATTATAAAATAAAACAGCACTATGTTTTTGTGTACATAGCTTTCTTTTTTTCTATTGGGGTCACATGCCTAAGGATACATATTCCTCGATTTTATTTTTCTACAAACCTATATTTGTTCACTCTAAAATGAAGAACCAGGGGCTGGGTATGGTGGCTTTTGCCTATTATCCCAGTACTTTGGGAGATTGAGGAGGGAGGACTATTTAAGCCTAGGAGTTCGAGACCAGCTTGGGTAACATAGTGAGACCTCAGCTCTACAAAAAGTAAAAAAAGAATTAACAGGGTGTGGTGGAGAGTGCCTGTAGTTCCAGCTGCTTGGGAAGCTAAGGAGGGAGGATTGCTTGAGCCCAGCAATTTGAGACTGCAGTGAGCGAGCCATGGTTATGCCACTGCACTTCAGCCTGGGCAACAGAGTGAGACCCCAACTCAAAAAAAAAAAAAAAAAAAAAGAACTAGAATTGGGGTAGAAATGGATGAGGGAAACAGGTACAGAGATGGTCCAAAGGGCAATATCCATCCATTATAGGTCTTTTAAATTACTTATCTTGACTTAATCCAAGACAAACCTTTAAATTTAAACATTTACACAGCAGAACACAGTGGTTCACGCCTGTAATCCCAGCACTTTAGGAGTCAGAGTTAAGAGGGATTGCCTGAGCTCAGGGGTTCAAGACCAGCCTGGACAACTTGGTGAGACCTCATCTGTACGATAAATAAAAAAATTAGCTGGGTGTGGTGGTGCATGCCTGTGGTTCCAGCTACTTGGAAGGCTGAGATGGAAGGATCACCTGAGCCCAGCAGATTGGAGTTGTGTGGCTGTGAGCCTGCCACTGCACTCCAGCCTGGGCAAAAGAGTGAGACTCCAACTAAAAAAAAAAAAATTTATAGAATGCATTTTTGGCCATTGCTTTGTTAAACTCTGGTGTGTCCATGGGGCTCTTTGAGCTATGGCCATCATGTTTCTTAGTTTTGGCCCCCTCCCCTACCTTGGAGAGGTGAATTTCCTCTCTCTCTCTCATTTACTTTCTAAATAAACTATATTTTCCAATCTGAAAAAAAAAAAAAAAAAGAATGCATTTTTCTCTTATCAGAAAAGTTCTCTCACTTTTCTTTGGCGACCATGAATATTGTGTCAAAACTGACAGCAGGTCGCTCTTTGACTCATTTCTCAAGTCATAGTAGCTACCAAGATAAGTGTTTAATAGCTAGAACTTTCAGATTTGTGGTTACTTAATGTGCCATTTTCATTCCAATTTAATTCAAGAAATTAAGGATTTACATTGTTCCTATGTTCTATGCCAGGTACTTTTTTCCTGATTTGTGAATGTGTAGTTACACAAAAAGTCATTAAAGAGCTATTTTATTACATAGAATTAATTACCTTTGCTGTGAAATCTGAGCATACATTTGGGCAAAAGCACTCAGAGGCAGGCATAAACAAAACAGTCCCTCTACTAAAGCAGCTTATAATTTATGAGGAAATCAAGAACATAAACCTGAATCAATTAACTTTCTATGTAAAGTTTGTGTTCTTAAAAAATGCATAAAACATTTAGGGAAAAAATAAATACAAACTAGATATTTGAAGATAGTAAAAAAAATTTTGTTAATTTTTTTAGGTGAGTTAATGGTACTGTGTTTTTTTTAAAGCCCTCGTCTTTTAGAGATACATTCTGAGGTACTTATACATAAAATCAAAATTATGCAGATCATGGGAATAAGTGGGGTATAAATGAGACGAGACTGGCCTTGACCATGGTCTACTTTTGCATATATTTGAAAACTTCTATTTTTATTTTATTTATTTGATTATTTATTAATGTGAGTCAGGGTCTCACTCTGTCACCCAGGCTGCAGTGCAGTGGCAGGATTGTGGCTCATCACAACCTCGACCTTTCAGCATAAAAATTATTACACCTTATTTAGCCTTTCATTGATTGTGAAATCAAACACTAAATAATAACTGGACCCTTGCTGGGTGCTGTGGCTCATGCCTGTAATCCCAGCTCTTTGGGAGGTAGAGGCGAGAGGATAGCCTGAGCCCAGGGGTTTGCGACCCGTCTGGGCCACTTAGCAAGACTTCATCTCTTCAATAAATCAAAAAATCAGCTGGGCGTGGTGGTATATGCCTGTAGTCCCAGCTACTTGGGAGGCTGAGGCGGAAGGATCATTTGAGCCCAGTAGTTCAAGGCTGCAGTAGCCATGTTCGTGCCACTGCAGAGCCTGGGCAACAGAGTGAGACTCCTGCTCAAAAAAAAAAAAAAAAGTAATAATAATAGTAACTGGATCCTCAATGATCCAATCTGAAGCTCTCTCAACTCTAGAATCCCCAGTAAGCTTGCCTGCAAATTCCTTTTCTGCTTCTATGCAGGTCCTCATGTCTGCTGTGTGTCTTAGAGGTAGGTACCTTGAAGAGATATGTTGATAAACTGTGATTGCTTGACTCTTTCCTGAACTTTAAAATCTGTACTTATTTGGGGAAAAAACAGAAACAGTTCATCTTATGAGCTTCCTCGGGGCCAGTGAAACCCTGAATTCTCTTGGATGAATTTATTCATTGTAAGCTCTATTTGAAACCACAATGTGGAAACCAGTTGGCTCTTGTCTTAAACACAGTATTCTATCTGTTAGAAACAGCAGCACTGCTAGGCATGGTGGCTCACGCCTATAATCCCAGCACTTTGGGAAGCTGAGGCGAGAGGATTGCCTGAGCCCAGTAGTTTGAGACCAGTATGAGCAACTTGGTGCAACAGCATCTCCACAATAAAGCATAAAAATTAGCCAGGCATGGTGGCACATGTGTAGTTCCAGCTACTTGGATGGCTAAGGCAGTAGGTTGAGGCTGTGGTGGCCATGCATGTGCCACTGCACTCCATCCAGCCTGGGCAACAGCGTGAGACTCTGACTCAAAAAAAAAAAAGAAAGGGAAAAAAAAAGAAACAGCAGCAGATAGCATCCCAATTTCTTGGCAGTGGGTTGAAATAATCAATAGACTAACTAACACAACAAAAAAATCCAAATCAGAAATCTACCAGCAAAAGAAATGGAAAATTACATAATAAAAGCATAATTTTCTGCTGTTTTTCTAGCAAAATGAAAGTGATTCATTTTTGTTTTGATTTAAATTGGTTTCAATTGTGACATTTTTGAAAAATTGAAATTGATCGTATAAACCTGGAATACTCTCAGGAACCATTTCTTGTGTTGTACTTCCTCTGCTAACATTGTCCCCCATCCCTGTAATTACTGGAGTCACTGTTACTAAATAGAAAATCTGACGCCATTTGATTTTAGGTTCACACTGCATGTGACGAGAAAGAAGCAAATTTTTATTACTTTAAAATTTCAGATTCTAACATCAATGTAAAATATATTATAGGCAAGGTGCAGTGGCTCACTCTTGTAATCCCAGAACTTTGGGAGGCAGAGGCGAGAGGATTACTTGAGTCAAGGGGTTCAAGACCAGCCTGGGCAACTTGGCAAGACCTCGTTTCTATAATAAATCAAAAAATTAGCTGAGCATGCTTGCCCAGGTTGGTCTTGAACCCGTGGGCTCAGGCAATCCTCTCACTTCAGCCTCCTAAAGTGCTGGGATTATAGGCATGAGCCACCGAGCCTGGCCACAGTGCTATGTACTTATTAAGAAGTCATCAACTAATTTCTTCTTTTTTATTTTTGAGTAATCCAAAAGCACGTACAGTTTAAAATGAGCTTGAAGTAATATACAGGGGTGCCAAAAATAAAAATGTATACACATTTTAAGAGACGCTATCTATGCATCACTTTTTGAAGTTGAATTGAATTATGGTAGCAGCATATAGTATGATGTTCACGCAATTGTGCTTCTGTCATTTTCTTTGACTGTCCTGCCTGTCACATGGTGACAATAGCATTCATTTGATTAATGCCATCTTTTGAGTGAATGGCATACTTAAAATGTGTATACATTTTTTTGGCACCCCTTGTATATTACCACCCTGCGAAATTAGGAAAGAATTTCAATCTGTAAATAGTAGAAAACTTTTTTCCCTTCAGTTAAATCACTTCTGTTAGACTTTTTTACATTTATATTTTCAATACTATGTAAAAAAAAAAGTCATTTTTGGTCGCCGGGCACAGTGGCTCACGCCTATAATCCCAGGACTTTGGGAGGCAGAGGTGAGAGGATTGCCTGAGCTCAGGGGTTCAAGACCAGTCTGAGCAACATGGTCAGACCTCATCTCTACAATAAATCATAAACTCAGCCAGGCATGGTGGCACATGCTTGTAGTTCCAGCTACTTGGAAGGCTGAGGCAGACGGATTGCCTGAGCCCAGCAGGTCGAGGCTGCGGTGGCTGTGAGTGTGCGTCTGGGTGACAAAGTAAGACTCTGACTCAAAAAAAAAAAGAAAAGACAAGGAAAAGGTCTGTGATTAGTATTATTGTCTTTGCAAATAGTGGTTGGGGAGGTAATAACTCTACTCATTAAACTGTATAATTCAGGGCTCCAATAAGGCACGATCACAGTTCACCACAGTCTCGACCTCCTGGGCTCACCCTTTTGTCTCAGCCTCCCAAGTAGTTGGGACTACAGGCGCATGCCACCACGCCCAACTAATTTTTTTATTTTTTTGTTGAGATGTGGCCTCATTATGTTGCCCACACTAGTCTTGAACTCCTAGGCTCAAGTAATCCTATTGCCTCAGCCTCACAAAGTGCTGGAATTATAGGTGTGAGCCACCATCCCAGGCTGATATTTTAAAAAATGGATCATCATATGGATGGCTTTCCCCCCTTCTCACTGCTAAGGATTATTACACATAAAAGTGTATGAACTCATAAATAAATTTTGGGGTGCATATATTCTTTCTCCCATTCTTTATTTTCTATGAAGCAGGTGGTTTGCTTTGAAGCCCCTTGTCTCCCTGCCAACCCTCCCTGTCCCCTTTGGGTATTCAGTTCAGTTCAGTTGATTGCACACAGTGTGCTAAGCCAGAAGATATTCCAGTAGACCTAGAAAAATGTACAACCCTGCCCTTGGGGAACCTGCAGTCTAGTATTTAGCAGAGGAAAATGACATGGACAGAAATAGCTCAGATTTAAGGCAAAACAAGCCAAGTGCTTCAGGGATTCCAAACCTCCAGCTGGGGCTTCACTGCCTGTGGGAGTGGGAGTTCAAGGGTTACTTCTAGCTCTAAGAGCTGGGGCAGCTTCATGGAGGGGCTGGGTGCCGAAAGAGGAGGAGGCCTGTGGAAGGTGAGATGGGAATGAGGGTGTTCCTAACAGAAGCAGAAACACTAGAAGTATCATATATAAGAGGGAACCCCCAAAAAAGTCAGAATTATTTTTTGGAGGACATGCCCTTATAGTGCAGGCTTCCCCCGCTAGGTAAGTGAGTGTTCTAGGAACCCATCGGCATCAGTGCACTAGCTAGCATTGTTGTGAGAGGCTGCATTTAGCGTTAGTGAATTTTTGGGGGAGATTCTTTCAATGCGTTCGCCCATTTCACGAATGCACTTGCCCACACCACGCTAAGGGTCTGCAGTTTTTGACTAAAAACGACATGACTCCCATGCCCCACCCTCCCTATTTACCCTATCTCACCCCGAGTGACTTTCTTTTCGTTTCCCCAAATGAAAAAAGTCCTCAAAGGAAAATGTTTTGCCGATGTGGAAGAGGTGAAACAAAAGACAACAGAAGCACCAAAAGGCATCAAAATGGAGGAGTTCAAAAACTGTTATGAGCAGTGGAAAAGGCATCTCAATAGGTGTGTTGCATCAAACGGAGAGTACTTTGAAGGTGGCTGAAGTTAAAACATGTAAGAATAAATACTTAGTTTCTAATAAATAAATTCTGGGGTTTTTTTTTAGTCCCCCCCCCCCCCCAATACTGTATATATGTGCCACAGAGAACTGACCTTACAAAATCAACGGTGGGAGCTGACTGAGCAGTCTCCATAAGGCTGTGTCTCCATGTTTAATGTTGAAGTTTGGCGTCCACAAGGTAGATAGGAAGGGATAATGAGGATCATGAATGTAAAGTGGGGGGATCAAAAGCAGGCCAGAACCCATGAACGTGAGCAGGAATCCTGCAAGGATACGCGGAAAACGGTATCAGTTCTCATGGCCTCTGACCTTGGTGTCAAGGCTATTCCGCAGATGCAAGGGACCTTTGTCATGGAGCTGAACACATACGCCTGTGCTAGGAGCTGGCAAAGCTAACAGAGGATCCAGGGGACAGGAAAGAACG
Organism: Tarsius wallacei; assembly: GCA_963574415.1. Lineage (NCBI taxonomy): Eukaryota > Metazoa > Chordata > Mammalia > Primates > Tarsiidae > Tarsius > Tarsius wallacei. The sequence goes on from CAUYQG010174912.1 coordinate 10,286, forward strand.
TCAGGTTTGGCTGCCGCATCACACTGATGAGGTGAAACAGCAGATTGGCCAAAATGGGTGGGAGCTACAGAGAGGCTACTGCTTCCTTTCTGCCCCCCAGATGGTCCAAGGATCTTCCCTGTGGTCTACCCTACCTGGGCAACCTGGCATACCAGAAAAGGCATTTGGGAAAAGGTAGTGTTGATGCATTCCAAGCCATCACAAGATGCGTCCAGACTGTGGAGCTCCTGAAAATCAAGCTAAAGGGTTTGGTTGATATGGAAAAGGAGTGCCAGGTGCAGTGGCTCCCAGCACTTTGGGAGGCGGAGGCGAGAGGATTGTCTAAGTACAACGGTTCGAGACCAGCCTGGGCAACTTGGTGAGACTTCATCTCTATAATAAATAATAATAATAATAATAAATAATCAAGTATACAGAAAGAAAATATAATTTTAGCCAGGCACGGTGGTTCATGCCTGTAATCCCAGCGCTTTGGGAAGTAGAGGCAAGAAGATTGCCTGAGCCCAGGGGTTCGAAAAATTAGCTTGGCATGGTGGTACACGCCTGTGGTTCCAGCTACTTGGAAGACTGAGACAGAAGGATCACCCTAGCCCAGCATATTGAGGCTGCAGTAGCCATGCGCATGCCACTGCACTCCAGCCTGGAGTGAGACTCCAACACACACACACAAAAAGGAGTGGCCACTGGAATCATTTTTGAGTCATAAATGTCAAGAGTGAAGTTGACTTTAAGGACGATGAGACCACAGTAGTGAGCGGGACAGACTGGAGGGCCTGACTCTGGAGCCCAGAATGTCAGGTGTGGGGTGGCAAGGCCACTGGAAGGCTGGAGTGGAAAGGGAAGGGGCAGAGCCTTGGGAAGACATTTTGCTGCTGGGAGCCAGTGCATGATGTTTGCTTTTGTGTGTTTGGGGAAGAGGACAGGTCTATACATAGAGCATTCCCTGCCCCTGACATTGGTGCCTTTGTCCCATCCATCATTTAAACCTAGAAAGTTTAAACCAGATGAAAGCCCCAAGTCTGTGAACCTAAAAAAGGTCCTGAAGGAGAGGAGATCAGTACATATTTGTCATGCTTTGTGACATCCAATAATAGCAACTGAAAATCCTTCCTGAGATTGAAGAATTATCCACATTAAGAGCGAGTCTTAGCCAGGCTCGGTGGCTCAGCCTGTAATCCCGCGCCTTGGGAGGCTGAGGTGAGTGGATTGCCTGAGCCCGCGGGTTCGAGACGTGCCTGGGCAACTTGGCGAGACCTCATCTCTACAATAAATCAAAAATCAGCCGGGCCTGGTAGCGCGCGCGCCTGTAGTTCCAGCTACTTGGAAGGCTGAGGCGGAAGGATCGCCGGAGCCCAGCAGGTCGAGGCTGCGGTGGCTGGGAGTGGCCACTGCACTCAAGTCTGGGCGATGGAGTGAGACTCCAACTCCAAAAAAAAAAAAAAAAAAAGGACACTAATCCCATCAGAAGACCCTAGTGATCTCATCTAAACCTAATTATATCCCAAAGGTCCCATCTCTAAATAGGCCATCACATGGGGGTTAGAACTTCAACATATGAATTTTGGTGGGACACAATTTAGTCCATAGAATGAATTGTTGGCCAAAGTCAGAAATGCAGCTTGCAGTCATGTGATAATACTTCTTCCTAGGCCTGAGTGAGTATTCTGCATCTGATCCTTTAAACAAGGATGTAAGAAACCAGGTCAACCTCAGAGTCGGTGTGCCAGAGGCTCGACTTAATCCCTTCCAGCAACTTCTCCTGTTCCATCCCCCTCCTCTCCCAACGCACCTCAATGCAGAGCCTCACAGTAGAATGTAAGAAGTGTATGGATGTGAATTTATGAAAACTCTGAACTATTCATGTGGATTGCAAGAGAAAACCAATGCTGTGGCATCCTGATATGACCAGCTTTGAAAAGAAAGCATAAGCACTGTCTCTATGACTAATAACAGAGTTTTTCCTCTACTTAAGGTGAAAGCAATAATCTGTTTCTGGAAAGAAGACTGAAGCTTACTGTTCGAAAAGTCAGGAGACAGGATAAGCACTTGGCTAATAACTGGAAGAAGTTTTCCTCTGTGAGGTAGAGTCTCTGCTTTGGGAAAAATGTGTTCCAATCAACTCCTGACTATTTATTTAGTGATAAATGTAGATAAAACTACATCTGTCTTTTTTTTTTTTTTTTTTTTTTTTGAGTTGGAGTCTCACTCTGTCGTCCAGACTGGAGTACAGTGGCCGCTCCTGGGCACCATAGCCTCGACCTGCTGGGCTCCGGCGATCCTTCCGTCTCAGCCTTCCAAGTAGCCAGAACTACAGGCGTGTGCTACCACACCCAGCTAATTTTTTGATTTATTGTAGAGATGAGGTCTCACCAAGTTGCCCAGGCGGGTCTCGAACCCGCGGGCTCAGGCAATCCACTCACCTCAGCCTCCCAAGCGCGGTACATCTGTCTTAATGGCATGTATTTCATCTACATTATGACCTATGTAGCTCCCAATAAACTCAGTCTCATACATGTACATGTGAGCACAATGTATTTGCTTAAGTCATTTATCTCTGCACAGTTAAATTTTCACTAGTTCATTAGAAATATATAAATTCTTTCTCAAAATCTATAGTTTAAAAATTTAGTAAAGTTTGAGTATTTGCTGAAAAATAAAGTTGATGTTATCATCTATAAATAACAGAAACAGATTTTAAAATGAGAATGTATGGTCAGATATTCCTTTTAGTTTGTATTTGACTTGAGTGAGATCATGAGGCATAACTGAAAAATCGATAAGTGGGATTTTCAATTTTAGAAAGATCAAAGGAAGACAGTTCCAATTGAACACAAACATATAAATATACCCCCTCACAAAACCCTACTGCAATTAACCAAAAAAAGAAAACAGAAAATAAAGTTTTTGTTCTTTATTTTTTAGTAAATAAACTCATAAATACAAAAAAAAAACAAAAAGGGAGAGGAGATAACAGCCTCAACGTATTAGAAGCTTGACGGTCAATGGGCAAGAGTTAAAGGACTTAGGAAAATTAAACCAAAAAAGCCAAATCCCAACTGGTGGGAAAGGCAAGAAACAAACCTATTTATCCTACAGCGACCTTAAAAGACTCAGGAAGTAGCAGAAGAGGTGATTCTAAAGTTGGGAGGAACTGGATAAATTGATGCTAAGTGAGAGAAAGGTCTTCGAGAAGTAATTGGGTCCCTGCATTCCCAACACTCCACAGTGTTTAGACCTGCCTCTCCCTGACCTGGCAACAGACAGGAGGATTACTCTCCAAAGCAAGTAAAACAGGGTTTTAGAGTAGGAATTAACTGGCAAAGACTTGGGAAATAGTCACTGAATGTACTCCAAAAGCTGGACACCCATACTCCCCACCCTCTTTTTCCTGTGTGGCTCCCAGAAAACACATCCAGACCTTTCCACTCTGTGCAAGAAAGCAGAAGGGTCCTCTCAGAGGGGACGCGTGTGTCTCTCACCAGCAAGCAACTCACCTGATCACCTACGGTCAACCTCAAAGCCCATCAGCTCTGCTCACTCAGTCAGCTTTTAACATCTCCTCTCTTAATCTCTGCAGCCTGGGACTACCCAATACCTGAGGAAAGTTTCTAACATAGAAGATAGAGAATAAAACAACTTTTTTTTAAAAAGAGCAATGTAGAGAAACCATGCAGGGAGAGAAAATGACCAAAAAATGTTTACATCCTTGAACAATAAGAGAAAATATTGTATTCATTAAAAATAAACAGAATATTATATTTTAAAAATAATATCTATAATACAGATATGTACACTTATTAACACACTCACAAAGAATGCTGAAATTTAAAACAGCAAAAATAAAAACTCAATAAAAATCTGGGACGATAAAATTGAAAGAAGAGAGGGGGAAAAAGCAAGCAAATAAACAAAATAGAAAACAGGAATAAAAAGATTAAAAAATTGGAAGACCAGTTAATGTCTGAGTAGCACGGATTTCACAAAGGGAAAATAGAGAAAATGGAGAAAGAAAATCCCAGACACACATAAAGCTCAAGAGAATGTTCCAGAATAGAAGATAAGTGGTTCCATACTGAATGAGTTGCCAGCAAAATATGAAAAGAGAACCATAGCATGGCACACAATTGTGAGATTTTGGATCTCCGAAATCTCCCACATTTCTATCTTCCATAAATGGAAGAAACACGTGTTACAAAAGATTACAAACCAGAATAGGTTCAGACATCTCAAAAGCAACACTGGGGGCAAGAAACCAATGAAGATGTGCCTTCATGTAAGACACACAGCCAGACAATCATTTCTGCACTAGAACTGCATGTTCAGCCCAATCACTGTTATGACAGAAGGCATTTTTAGCCATCCAGGCTTCAAAGGATACAGCCCCTGTGCCCTCTTTCTCAAAAACGACTAGACAATGTCTTCTACAAAACAGGAGAATAAGGGAGAAGAGGTGAGGCAGAAGAATTCAGGGTCACATGTGTGCACTGGGCACATAAGACACACAGCCAGAAAAAACTCGGGGTCATGTGTATGCACTGGGCACATAAGACATACAGCCAGAAAGAACTGGGGGGGCATGTGTGTGTACTGGGTACATAAGACATGCAGCCAGAAAGAACATGAAGTTACGTGTGTGCACTAGGCACATAAGACACGCAGCCAGAAAGAACTCAGGGCCACATGTGCACTGGGCACATAAGACACGCAGCCAGAAAGAACTCGGGGTCATGTGTGTGCAGTGGGCATTTAAGACACACAGTCAGAAAGAACCAGGGGGCATGTGTGTGTACTGGGTACATAAGACATGCAGCCAGAAAGAACTGGGGAGCATGTGTGTGCACTGGCCACATCAGACATGCAACCAGGCAGGACCAGCATGTCTCCCAAGAGAAGGCTGATCTCCCCACCGTGCATTTCACCCCAACACCATCTGACCAGAAGGTGGGAGATGCACTCCACCAAATCAAGGGGGGACCAAGAAAGAGAAGAGATCCAAGACAAGTAACTTCATCTCAGGAACAAAGCAAAGGAGACGTGAAGGATGACAGCAAAGAATGATGAAGACAGGACATGCCAAGATAGAAGGAGAAGAAAGGCTAAAACAAACCAACAACAACAAAATACACACACATACCTGCTGGAAACCCTTGCCCTATATAATTAATCTTATAAAATATTATAAAACCAAAAAAAAAAAAATAAGGCTATTGAAAGATGTGCAAAAAGCTAGTAATGAGTACAAAGTGACCTTAACAGATGAAAAAAAAAAAGCAGTTATCAATTCAAGAAGAAAAGGAAACACAATCATAATCATAGACTGTTACCAGGCTCAGCTGTGGACAACACAGCTGGACATTGTCAACACTAATTATTACACCAGTCCCCCAACAGGTAGCTCAGTTTTAGTTACCTTGGTATATACACTATAATTGTATGAAGTACAAACTTTGCTGTTAGTTCTGCAGTTCACAAATCACCATATCCGTAGCAGATACACTCATGATCAGTGACGATCACTGCTTTCAAGGTCTGTAGGTGACCGGTTATTGCAAAGTGTGTGGTGGTGTTGCCTCTTTGTCTCCGTGATAAGCCCATGTGACATTTTACAAAAAAAAAAAAATAATAATAATAACTGAAAGTAGAAATTAGCCAACAAGAAGATGAAGATGTTTCAGAGGATGATCCTGGCAAAAAAACTTACCTTTTAAAGGGACTCACAGATATTCATGACATTGAAGGCACAAAGGAAAAAACATTGTATGTTAATCCAAACTTTGAAAGGACTATGACAGTTCACCAAAGCATAGAAAACATGCTTGCTCCATATCGTAAGTTATATAACAAGAAAGTGAGAAATGTTCAAACTATTCTTAGTTTTTTACCAAAAAAAATCCACTTTATTTCTCAATGTTGCTACTCCTTTAAATTACAATGTACTAAACAAATATTAATTATATACATGCATCACCAAGAGTAAATGAGCTTATAATGTTTTGACCACAAAAATTATAGAGGTCATGGAAATTGTAAGTTTTTTCATTAATTCTTTAGACCACTTTGCAGGGCTTCAGTTCAGAACAGTCACTTTTACCATCCGATACAACCATGCAAAGCAAGGACTGTTTGTATTTGACTTTAAAAATTATATGCATGTATTACTCTACTAAAAATTAAATTAGTGCCTGACTGTCTTAGTCAATTTTCTGTTGCTGCAACAGAATACAAAGACCAGGTAACTTATAAAGAGAAGGCATTTATTTAGCTTACTGTCCTGCAGTCTGGGAAGTCCAAGAGCATAGCAGTGGCATCTGGTAAGGGCTTTCTTTCTATAGCATAACATGATGATGGGCATCACACAGCAAGTGGCAAAGAGAGCATGTGCAAAAGAGAGGGCCAGTGGGAGCCAGACTCACTTTACAACCACCTACTCTCCCAGTAACTAATACGCTCCCTTAATGATGACATCAATCCACTCATGAAGGCTCCACCCTCATGAACTCTTAGGGAACACTTCAAACCATAGCACAGGCAATGCCTAGGAAGTTAGTACATTTTTTAATTAAAAAAAAAACACAAAAAAATGTATGAAGGCAGGAGGAAAAGAATCTTTCGCTAAAAGAGTGCTCACATTTTCAAATTGTTGTATTGACAAAACCAATAATCCTTAATGTCTGGAAAAAGTTAAACTTGGAAAGATCATAAACCACTAAAACATGGTGGAGGGACCCGTAAGTCAGTATTAGAAAATGTTTAGTTATATCAAGAAAGGATCACATTTTACACATACGATGAAAATTCTGACATTGGAAACAGTAAACATATTTATCAATGAGGTAAAAATTAGGTAGTACAAATATATCAACGATTCTGTAGATGTACGTGTTGAATAACCTACCCTGTATCACACACTCAATAGTCAGAACAATCTGTGATATCACTATTGTGGTTTTCCCTACTTCATAAAAAAGGAAATTGCAGCTCAGCAAAGCTAAGTTGCATCCCAGGTCCCTGTAGCTGGGTCTGTGGCACAGCCAGTGTGCACACCCAACATCCTGACTCCTAGCCATGCATCCCACATCGCACCAGAGCTGCAAGGGATATACCTACCTGACACAACTCCAAAGAAACAGAAATATCTGCATTTTCAGAATCAGGCAAAGAAGGAAATAGAAAAATCCTACACTTCAAAGATCTTGTCAAAAGTGCACCTCAAACTGATAGATTAACTGGGTAAGAGTCCTGCAATTCTTGGCAAAAAAGAAAAGGAAAAAAAAAAGAAATTCCAGTGAAGGAGACTAACCCCAAGAAGCTCGGCCCTTTGAGCATGTGAAGAACTAAGGGACTCTCTGAAAGAGGTTACTAAAAAGTGTTCTATTAAGGGATTCAAATTGGCCACCGAATGTACCTAATATTTGCATTCCCAACATGCCCTCATTTGAATTCCCTGCTCCTGTGCACAGATTTGGGTAGAGGACTGTTCTAACCAACCCACATGGTTCACCTGGGTCTGAGGGAGGTGCCAGGATTTGGGACATTCAGGGCTAAAACCCAGAAAGTCCTAGGCAAATTGAGATGAGCTGGTCACTCTCAGGAGGCTGCATGAATCGGGGATGCACTGCACTGCCTTCCTGCTGCCACTCACCAAGGCCAAGGTCTATCTCAACACCAAGATAATATCCACAATCCAAAGTCAATGCTGAAGGTGTCCTATCACATCCTTGACAGAGGCAGATAAGACAATCCTCTAGATGAGGGGTGGCAGTCAGCAAAGTTTCCCCTCTGAGTAACAGCCAGACTTCTGCTCAATATGTGTGTCCTGTGTGTACCTGGGGAACTGGAAGCTGAGGCAGGAACCTGGGATAACTCTCTTTGAGGACTGAGCAGAGACAGCATTAGTGGTCAGCTCCTCTCTAAATATAAGAACGTCCACTGGGCTGTTCTTCCCATCGTGCTAATAGCAGGTCAGAAATCATCTACGAGAACACCATTTCATCACACGGCACAGCCTCTGCTTCATTCATTCACAGCCGCACGTGCTCACTGTGTCTTCAACTCACAGTCTTTCAGGGAGTATAGACTACTGCCAGATACCACATAAAGGCCAGAGAAAAGTTGACAAGACATGACCTCCTCTGCCTCAAGAAATAACACTACAGAGAGTGACAGACCTAGTATCTTAGAGCCCTTAGGCTGCTTTGCTAGTGACATCAAGGTGTTACTCCAATCTTTAGAGATACACAATTGGAAAAGCAAATGCCGCATTCTGAGTTAGGGAGACTCAAAGATGAAGACGAGCAACTGCATACAACAAACAGGTACTCACTCAGAGAAAAGGCCAGCACCACATGGGAAGACCAGGATGCACAGATATGCTTTATACACTGTAAGCCTGAAAATGCCAACGTGTTAGGCATCTTCTTTATGATTCCTTTTGAATTGCTACTTCAATTAACCATCCACCTTCCGGCTGTGATCACGGTGAATAAGAAGACTTCAACTATAGTTGTAATTTCAGAAAGTGAGTCATGCATTCTCAACTAACCTTTTTGATATTTTCATAATATCTTGAGTTAAAGACCCTCCCATAATAGACATATGTGCTGGGTCCAGTCTACCCGACTCTAATGCTGAGGGTCTAGTCTCTAAACTGTGGGCAGCGGGAACAGGTGGGTAGAATGGGAAGAGGTACAGGCTGCAGGGATGATACAAAGTGGTTGCATGGAGCTTAGCACAAGAGTGTGCCTGGAAGGATTTGCTGAGGCCAACAGGTTTCAAACTGTGGGCAGGTAACCCCCGAGGGGCCTTTCCTGGGATCCACGAGGTCAAAACTATTTTCATAATAATGCTAAGAAATGATTTGCCTTTTCACTCTCATTCTCTCGGGAGTGCACCATGACATCTTCCAGAGCCATGATGTCTGAGATGACAACAGATCGAATGCAGACGTGGAGCAGAGAGTCCAGCCATCCTCTGTCGAGCCAGACACTAGAGGGACCTATGCAGTGGGAAGCCACACCACTCCTTTAACCAGATACTTTGGCTTTGATTTGGAAAATAGAGCTACTTTTCATGAAAAATACATTCTTTATGTTACCGTACATATTTATTATTCTTTTAGTAAATAAAATGTATTCTTGCTTTTAAAGAACTAATAGGCGCTTTTAGATTTCTGCTCTGATTTCCAAGACAGTCAATATCAACAGACAGACCCATATGAAGGCTCTCTGAGGCCCAAAATGAGGCGCAAGCATGTCCGGGGTCCTGTTACCCAAGCTGTGAGACCGTGGGGTGGACCAGACTTCAAAAGACCAAAAGTGCCAATTAGAGTGTGAATTTTAGGCCGAGCAAGACTACCTTCTAACGGGGACTTTGCCTCTTGCCCTTGACCTTCCCTTCCATCCCTCAGCTGCCCTGTAATATCGGATGGGTGGTACATGCCAGCTCCGAACCTCCCCAGCTGAATTCTAAGTGATGCAGGTGTGGCATCTCTGTCCTGCTGGGGAAGAGGAGAGAACCTAATGGCATCCCCACTGTGGGGAAAAGTCTTCTCCTGAACCAAATGCTCCCTACCTACCCCAAAGTCGGGAAATCTAACCGCATTTCATAACCTTTAAAGCCAGGGCTTGCAAAACTCAAAACAGTTCAAAATGTGGAGAGGACGTCTTGGTTGGTGTCACCTCCAGGGCACCCAAGTTGACATATCCATAAGACAGCAACTACCTCATCAGCAAGCATTTTTCCATGTCACTTACCAAACTAACAGCACAGTCTAGGATGGGTTGGAGAGGCGTCCAAATTAAAGGAAAGCAAAAGACTATTTGCACGTGAACAGAGAGCTACATGTATCAAGAAAATTATTAAGGAAAGAAAGAGAGACAGAGACAGAGAGAGAGACACACACACACACACAGAGAGACAGAGAGATAAAGACAGAGACAGAGGGAGGGAGACAGAGACAGAGAGACAGAGACAGAGAGAGACAGAAAGCATCAGAGGTAAAGAGAGAGAGACAGAGGCAGAGAGAGACAGAGACACAGAGACAGAGAAAGACACAGAGAAACAGAGACAGAGACATAGAGAGACAGAGATAGACAGAGACAGAGAGAGATAAAGAGAGAGCGAGAGACCGAAAGAGAGACAGAGACAGAGAGACAGAGACAGAGAGAGACAAATGGAGACAGAGACAGAGAGAAAGACACACACCGAGCCAGAGAGAGCCAGAGAGAGAGAGAGAGAGAGAGAGACAGAAAGTGATCTCACACTCATGTGTATGTATGTGTTGTGTGTGTGCATGTTGTGGTGGAGAAATAAAGAACTATAAACAAATGACTAATACTCACAAAGGTACGAGGGAACTGTTCATATTATAAACGGAGCTTTAGAGTAGTTAATTTTATACAATTGCTACACAGGATCATTTTTTCTCTTGGGTGATGGCAGTGTTTAAAAGCAAACCACATGAACCATTCAAATTCTGATTCACAAGTGAACCTTAACTCATTCACAACGGTTACCTTACTAATTTTTTTTTTTTTTTGAGTTAGAGTCTCACTCTGTCACCCAGACTGGAGTGCAGTGGCCGCTCCCAGCCACCGTAGTCTCTACCTGCTGGGCTCTGGCGATCTTTCCACCTCAGCCTTCCAAGTAGCTGGAACTACAGGCGCGCGCCACCACGCCCGGCTAATATTTTGATTTTATTGTAGAGTTGAGGTCTTGCCAAGTTGCCCAGGTGGGTCTTGAACCCACAGGCTCGGGCAATCCACTCACTTCAGCCTCTCAAAGTGCAGGATTACAGGCTGAGACACCGAGCCTGGCTTCACTAATTTTTTTAACCAGCACATTTTACTTTTTCTGTCTTGTTAGCAAAACAATTTATTTTTTAAAAATTCTACACATGAGAAAAAACCAGTTAACTAGGTACAGGTGGACAGATGGCAAGGAAAATATTCAGCCTATATGAAGGGGGACCCAAAAAACCCAGAATTATTTTTCAGAGGGTGGGCCTCTTTCAGTATAGGGTCCCCTGCTAGGTTAATGTTCTAGGAACGCATTGGCATCAATTATCAGCTAGCATTGTTGTAAGTAGCATTCAGCTTCAGTAAATTTTTTTTTTTAGATTCTTTCAACACATTTGCCCATTTCATGATGGATGATTTATACAAACAACCTGCCCACACCACGCTGAGTGTTCAGTTTCTAACCAAAAACAGCATGACCCCTGTGCTCCACCCTCCCTATTCATGTTTGTTTGTTTCCCCAAATGAAAAAAGTCCTCAAAGAAAAACATTTTGCCGATGTGAAACAAAAAACAGCAGAAGCACTAAAGGCATCAAGATTGAGGAGTTCACAACCATGCTGCCCATCGAAAGAGGACTGGATTTTTAAAATGTGGTACATATACATGATGGAATATTACACAGGTCATAAAGAAGAACAAAATTATGAATTTCACAGCAACTTGGATGAACTTAGAGACTATAATACTGAGTGATCTATCACAGAAACAAAGAACTGAGAACCACATGTTCCACTCATAAGCAAACTTTGAACAATTATTCTAATACTATAAGAAAAGAATTGGCAGTAGCGGGGAAACTGCCGGGGAGGGGGGTGGGAGGGGAGATTGGTAGTGGTAAGAATCTGCCAGGGGAGGGAGGCACACCTCGTCAACAAGGGTACCTGTATAATGAATATTTGTATTCCTAACCCTGAATTGTACCCCGCATCTTTAAAACTAAAAATTAAAAAAATAAAAGATTGATGAGTTCAAAAACTGTTTTGAGTAGTGAGAAAAGCATCTCAAGGTGTATTGCATCACGTGGAGAGTGCTTTAAAGGTTAAACATGTAAGAATAAATACACAATTTTTTATGAATAAATTTTGGTTTTTTGGGTCCCCCTGTATATGTCAGTATGTTGTTCTAGTTGTTAAAATGTTGAAGCCCCTTTGTAATAATGGTAAGTGAAGTGTATGTAAATACATATGACACACATAAATAGCAATGATAATTGACTAAAATTATTTGCTAGGTATAGTATGCAAAGCACAACCTTTTATTTTTTCACAGAGCTTAAAGTCTAAAGACAACCCGGTTGCACATAAAGGTTAAATATGGCTGTCTATAGCACATGTAGAGACGACGGCCCCTTGGTGTTTCGTTGCGGCATGGAGTAGGAACAGAATTCCTCATGGAGTAGTCAGAGAGAATTCAAACCCTTCTCTGGATCAAGCAAGAAAAAAATGTCCCTGGCTCATTCCCTTGTCTTCAGGGCCCTGGCTTTGGAAACAGAAAGGGTCTGAAAATAAAACCAGAGTGAGTGTGACCTGAGTCAACCTGCCTCAGTCATGGTCTGTGCAAAAGCTCTCCGGAGTCAACACATACACTTCATGTGTGTTCAAGCTCAGAGTCACCCAGGAGCTAAGATGAGCAGGGAAGAGACCAGGGAATCCTACCTCTGAGACAGGCCCTCAGGCATTCTCACCCTGCCAGTCCTGCCTCAGGGCTTCTCAGACATAGTAAGATCAAAAAGTACAGACACCACCAGTAACCATGGCCACTTCTACCCAATCCCCACTGATGCTCCCAGAGCCTGTCTGCCCAGCCACGTCCCACCACACCTCTGAGCCTCCCCCCAGCCCACTGCTCACCTCTGCAGGATTCCCTTGCTGTCCAGAACCCTATCTTCCCAGGGGGCCTCATGCTCCCTCCCTCCCTTTACAAGGTCTCCATTTCCAATGTCACACCTTCAGAGCCGTCCACCCTACACGATGTATGTGACAGCACAGACATCATCTTCACTGCTGGGGACACCCAGAAGCTGCCCTCCACACACACAAACGAGGAAAACTGGGTTCAGAAAGGCCAGCTGACCCTGCCTACAGATTTGAAAGTAAGGTAACATTGATCGCTACAGACTCTCCCCAAGGAAAGGAGAAAACGAAATAATATCTCATCTGACTGACGAAGAAATCAAGGAGCAAAGGGTCAAAGACAGAAAATCAGACCCTGTGACTGCCATCCACGGGGGTGCTCATATGTAGATGCTAAATTACCCTAGGGGTTCTTAACTTCGCCAAGATCTTGCCTTGAAATAAAAGTTGTTAAGTGAAATTACAGCCCCACTCCCTGTAAATGAAAAGCCTTACTAATAGTTATCAGCTCTTGACAGTGCTTACACAGTGTGGAGCGTGGGGGCCTCCCATCCTTGGGTTCCTCCCAGCAGTGACTTAGATATGAATTCCCACCTCATGGGTACTGCTCAGATGTGGAGTAACATCTTTGGAACATGACTACATTGATGGCTGGCTTACTTTTTTATTTGTAACCCAAATAAATTTCAAGTCAAGATTATTGCAGGAGAAAAGAAAAATAGGTTAAGATTAAAATGGCATTGACAGAGGACAAACTGGAGGAGGCAAAACAAGGTTACCCTGCTGGAAGGTGATTAGGATGTGAGGAAGGGAGAAGCCAGTTTGACGCAGCTGGTGACACTGCCTGAGCACCACCAAGCTCCAGGGGAGGTTGCAGGAGGAGGTCGCTGCGGAGGCCAGGTGTAGTCACACGCGGGGCTGACTCTGCCAGCTGGGTCCCTTTGTTCCTAGTGGACCTGACATTACTTGGAAAGAGTCACATTTCAGTACCCGCGAGTTTCCCGACCATACTGTTTTCCCATTAGGCTTATTACGAAAACAGCTTTTCACGGCCTCCATTAACACGTTGAAAATCTGTTCCCATACAACATCTCCTCTGGAGTATGCCTTTCCCATCCACTCCATCTTGGTTTATTTGACACAGGAAAACAGTACAAATTTTAATCATCTTCTGAAACAGGGAGAGAAGCAACCATGACACAGTGAGTTAAGAGATTAAAAACCTCGGTTCTGTAACGAGTCCTGGTATATTCCCAGCACAGGATTTAGCCAGTAGAAAACCACTGCATGTGTACATGCTCCAGCATTCTCAAAGCTTTGACAGGAGAGACTATTTTTACACAATTCTCAAAGATGCCAACATAAGTGGGTTCCAGAAAGCTCAATTGTCATATTCATCCTTGGGACAGTGAATGTCTGTCTATGATACATTTTTTAAAAATCAAGCAATAAAGATTTGCTAATAATATCTTCAGCTTCCTTTTTATTTGAAGTTTTATTTGGTATAATAACTTACTGTGATAACTACTTTAATGACAGTTCTGAAGGAAAAAAAACTTGGAATTTCAGCACCAATTAAATTCGTTAAAAGTGGAAGAACTATTCTAAATAGCATTTTTCCCTATAATATTGATTCCAAATGGCTTGCCTAGCACAAGTCAGCACTAGCTGCAGTTATCATAGTTAATCACGATCCCAGAGACATGTCAAAAACATCAAAGGACTGTCCCTGCAAGTAATATGCTGCAAGAAAAGACTGACGCCCAAACGGTTAAAGGCCCAATTTGTACCCTGTCCCACTGAGTTCCTGTTCTCTTTGAAAAGTAATACAACTGCAGTCTTACACATCTGATTTGGGACCCAGATATTTACAGACGTGGGCAGTAGCAGATTCTACAGAAATGTATTTACATAGTCCCTCAAGGGAGGGTTTGTTTTTTCCCCCAAAAGAGCCTGGGCTGGTCACCAGATGTGGCACTCACGTGGCACTTGAACACGAGAGCCCTGGACAGGCAGCTCAGAGGCCACAGCTCCACAGGCGGGAGCAGCGTCCTCAGATGACGGGCAAACACATGGTCCTCCTGGCTTTCGGGAAAATACATGTAAAGCAACTTATTTTTAATCCTAAAGGATGGCATGGCATGGTCAGTCATTTTCTCCAAATCTTCTATTTTTGTTTTGTTTGTTTGAAAGGAAATATATCCACGTGTAGCTTGGTCTGAATCCTGTCTCTTTCACATACAATTCACACTGAGACTGAAAGAAAGAAAAGCAAATCAGAAACAGAGTAAGACTGCTTTAACTAGTGCAAAGTTCAATGTAATTGTGGTCACTCCCAAGGGACTGTTGCAGGTAATCAGCCATGGAGACCTGCCTGAATGTTATCCTCTCCCAAGTGCCAGCCTTTCTCCACAAGGTGTGCCTGACACCATTCCTGGCCATACTGGAAGACCCCACAGCATCTGCACCACCAGGGCTCTAAGCCTGACATGTGCAGTTCCCACTGCCTGCCTGTCTTCCCGCCCTTCCTTCAAGGCCAAATTCCCTTTCATCCTTCAAAACACAAAGTACATATCAGCTGTTCAGGAAATCTTGTTTGGCTTGCCTACACAAAATTATGTCCTTTTAATGCCATTTAAAACAAGTCACTGCAAATAAATCTACCAACATGCTTCCCTTAAACTGCAAAAGGAATGAAGATAATACTGACGGCAGCTGACATTTATAGAGGGCTGCATTCATGCCAGACACAATGCTAACTATGCAAATTTCATTCATATAAAAAGCTCTCACAAATTACAAAAAATAATACACCTGCATTATGGACACTATCTGAGTATAAAGTTTAAAATAAAGAAGGAAAAAAACGGCCATTGCCTTGATTACATTTCCCCTCAAAACAAACAGTGTGGCCATGTCTAGAAAAGAATCCGGATCTTTCATAAACCCACACAAGCTCTCTTGTAGAGGCATAGGCCTAAAGGGGGTCTTTGAAAGGGGACTGCCAAAGTCCTTCCCGACAATAAGAACCTACAGTTGGTGTGAGCATGGCTGAGATTTCTCAAATAGCAGCACAGTCTTTGCAAAAACTCAAAAGCCGGATCTGTTGCTTGGCTCAGCCCTCACTGCAGCAGGACGGCTTGGCCTTGGGGCCGGGCCGGGAGCCTGAGCCTCTCTTTCCACATCAGTAGCCCCTCTCAGATGTGTGGCTGGAAAATGGTGAATAAAGGATCAATGTACCAAAGGGAACCATGCCATAAAGCACTCCCAGGTCTACGGTAACTCGTAAGGTAAAACCAAGAACATTCCACACAAAATGAAAACTGCGGGCCTGACTTTACTTTATGTTTTCTGGTAGATCAGTGTGCAGATAATGTGCTTGTAAACAGGCAGAGTACACCTCCTGTGTCTTGACTAGGATATTTCTTCATTGATATTTTCAAATAAGCCTTCAAGATAGTGCAGTCAGGCTGCTGGAAGCACAGACTCTGAGGTCAGGCAGAGCCGAGAAGGAATCCTGGCTCCACTATCACGGAACTGTGTGACCCCAAGCAGGCTCTTACCTTTTCCCGGCTGCAATTTCCTCATTGGTAAAACTGGGAACGAACTTAGTTCCTGCAGTTGTAAAGTGTGAGCGGGACAATGCACATTCTGGCACTCAGCAAGAACTTCCTGGTGGCAGATGAAGGTGGTGAGGACCAACCACCTTAGCTTCCTGCAACTCCTATAAAACCATCAGAACGACTTCATACAGTACAAGGGAAGGTACAAGTGGTTTGGCAAAAGAAAAGCCCAAGGATTTTGGCAAGACTCCTGGGCTTGACACAATCACACCAAGTTACAGACATGAGCAGCTGCGCCTCTTGCCTTCCTCCTGACCTTTCACAGCCAAAGGGAAGCCCAGGTCAAATGCTCATAAGAGGTCATAGGTAATCGCTTTAGGAACTCAAATTTATCCTGAGTTTCCCTTTTGGTTTGTTTGCAAGGAAAATAAACTTCAAAGACTTACTAATAGAGCCAACAAAACAGCAACACTACCAAAACAAAACAACTCTCTAAAAAAAGAAGACTTCACCATCCCTCCATGGACAGATACTCTCGAAGGAATGAATTCTTTACACACTCTTGTAAAACCACAATAAAACTCTTTTTCAATCACATGAGTGGATAATAATAGAAATGGCTCCATGTGGCAGGGGCAATATATCCATTTTAAACACATTTTCCCCTGGAATAGGCTTTCTGGCAATTTTGTTTTGTTTTTTTTAAGAACTCAAAATCGGGAGATAATAAAACCAAGAACAGTGTCCCTGCATTGTGTGTCAGAAAGATTCCTGTTAAAAACATATGGTGCAACCACTATGCAATTGCCCAGCTGTGGAGTTCTTTCTGCACAGACGTGAAATGACATAATTGACTCCAGAAGGAGTATTTCCGTGATGTTTGTAAAATGACACCTCAACACTAGTCTGCAAACTATGAGCTAGAACTGCTCCCAGAGGAGAGCACTAAGCAAAGGCAGTGCTGAGGAGACCCATGCACGGTGCTCCTCCCTAACAATGTCTCTCTAGGCGATCCGGATCATGTCACATCCTCACTTGCAGCATCAGAATGTTCTGGAGAACAAAAGACAGACTCACCAGCCTCCACTCAGCACTGTCTACTCCCCCACTTCTGCTGTGAGTCCTTCAACTTAGCAGTCAAGGAGTGGCCAAGGTGGACAGGGGGGCATGGACATCACAAGTCCACCTATGCCCACACCTGGCCCTGCTGCCTGGTCTCAGGTGCCCACCACTGGTAAACCAGCTCCTGCACTCCCAGACCTGGGAGGCAGAAGGGTCTTAGGCACTCAGCCAGCTGTACTTCCTTCAGAAAACACGCCTGATGTGGCACCCTTGACACCGAGAGCAGACACATGCAAGCTCTGGTCCCCAGGCTAAGTCTAAAAACAAACACACACTAGTTACATGGTGCCACCTCCCTTCATTCTTAGGAACCCAAACCTTGGAGAAAGAAAGCTCCAGCCGCTGGGTGTGGCCAGCAGCATACAGAGCTGGAGGAAGAGGCTCCTGGAGGGGGCCCACCAGTGCAGGGGACACAGGCCATGATGACTCCTCCCTGGTCAGGCAGCCAGGCTGGCCACGTGCTCCTCACTTTCACAGAACAACCTGTGTGCCTTCAGCCACTGGAAGCTGCTTGGTGGACCCATAAAATGCTAGGAACCCCACTGCTGGCCTAGATCTGACTCTGCCTAATGACTAACTTTGGCTTCAGTTGGAATAATATGTGACATCATGGCTCCAAAGGCAAGCCCAGCGTGAAAGCAATAGCTATACTGCCAATCCATCTGACTCCCACTCTCCAGTCACATCCTCGGCACAAGTTCTCCTCCCTCCAGCTCTGGCGATGTACCCGCCCTGGGTACAGGAGGCAAGGTACCCACCCTAGGCAAAGGAGCCAACGTTCCAGCCTTGGACACAGGAACCAAAGTGCCCACCCTGGGCACAGGAAGTGAAGTTCATGGGTGTTATTTTCTAATTTCCATCTCTCTCCCTTTGATTATTCAAAAACACAATACCTTAATAAGATAGGGAAGAAGAACAACATTAAAATGACAATTCGGCAAGAAAAAGTCAAATCAAGATACTCTATCCTTATGGAGTAATGTGTCTCAGAAGGTTTCAATTAAAAGCTTGCTGAGCAGTAAAACTCAAGATAAAAATTTAACCCAAGTGCTGAATTTATAGATATGTCAAAGAAAATTGAATTAGTGGGAAACACTGCATTTCAGTGATCTCAGTAACCCTAGAGAAAGTCATCCATTTAAATGCACACAAATTGGGTACTTTATTAACAACCTGTGTTTTGAGAACTTCTTATCCTAACAAGAACAGGTGTGTGGGGATGTGAGAGAGGCCACCAGTCATCAGACTCTGGGCCCTGGGACAAACATTTCAGTGATGCATGGTGGTGAGGGGCATGGCTTCAGCCCCAGGCAGAGATAGGTTCTAGCCTGGCTCTGATCCCACCAGTACCAGGACCAAAGTCAAATGCATAAATTGTCCAGCCTCTGCTGTCCAGTTCTTAAGTGTGAATCTGAGTTCGGAATTTATGTAAAAACTGGCTGATCAGAATGCAGGACTTATTTTTCTCACAGAGGCAATACTACAAATATCACACCTGGGTACTCAGAAGAGTCCACAGACTCCCTCCTGGTCCTGAAATCCTGACCAGCCCACAGCCTCCCTCCTGGTGTTCAAGCCCAGACCAGCCCACAGACTTCCTCCTGGTCCTGAAGCCCCAAAAACAGCACATGTGGTACTCCATGCTGCATACTGGATGGTACCCACATTCAAAAAACCATCATGTTTCAGCTTTACAGATTCACTGTCCAGCAGGCAGCATGTGCCCAGTGGATGATCACTCCACAGGCTGAAACAGAATATTCCTCTTAGAAAAGGCTTTCCAGCCTTTCCTCTCACTCTTTGGAAGTGACACCTTTCTTGGCAAAGCACTAGAGGCCAGGGGCATCCTTGGAGAGGAGAGAAAGTGATGGAGAGATTTCTACTTCTGGGAAATAGTAAAGTTTATTAATTCTCTATCCATAAACAAGCGAGTGCCCCCAGGTATTCTGAATTGTGGCAAGGGGGTGGGCAGAGGTCCTGTCAGTTAATTAGTGCAAGTCTAATGCCCTTCATCGGGGACATTTTCAATACATTTCTTTGGAAAATGTTAAGGCTCTAACAATGTAGTGTTGCACTAAAATAATTAAATCTGCATACACGACTTTCAAATGCCCAGAATCTGCAGTGTTTCAGGCACAGGCACAAGATGGTTCAATATTTTGATCACTTCCTCATCAGATCAAAGGAGCAGGATTATAGGACTCAGCGCAAGCTCTGGCGATGAACACTGCAGCAAAAGGCAGTCGTGTGCTTGAGAGCAGTGTGGCTGCTGTAGAGACCCCGCATTACAGTGGCTTCAGCAAGACAGGGATGCTTCCCAATCCGACGAGGGGCAGATAGGTGATCCAGAGCTAGCATGGTGCTTCTTCCACTTTCATCGGGAGAACCCACCGTGTCTTCCCATAGTTGCTCAATCATCCCCAGCACGTGGCTCTCTCTGGACCCCAGACCTCACGCCTGCCCAGGCCACCTGGTAGAATCTGATGGGCAGAGGAGGTGGAGCAGGTTTGCACCACCTCCACCCCCCACCCCTCCCACCCCCACCCCCACCAACATGCACAGCCTAAGCAGCCATACCACCTCTGCCCATGTCTCTCTACCAAAATCTGGTCCCATCCCATTGCAAGGGTAACTGGAATGCATGGTTGCTGTCTGGGTGGCCATGTACTATGGAAAAAGCTGAGGACAGAAAGAAGCCCCAGCCTGCAGCCACAGCAAGACATCCCTCTGGACTCTGGTCAGCCACTAAATGCTTACAAGCAACTTTTCAAGTTCTCGTGAATGGGAAGTTCATAAGTGGGAAGCTACAGCAAGTGCAAAAATAAAGATTCCGAGATAGGAGGATCTCCCGAACCCAAGGGTTCGAGACCAGCCTGGGCAACTTGGTGAGACCTCATCTCTACAATAAATCAAATAAGTAGCCAGGCATGGTGGCACATGCCTGTAGTTCTAGCTACTCAGGAGGTTGAGACAGGAGGATCAACACAGTCCAGGAGGTCAAGACTGCGGTGAGCTGGGATCATACTCTGGCACTTCAGCCTGGGTGACAGAACGAGACCCAGACTCAAAAGGATTCGCCATTTGGAGACCCACTCCAGAATGAGGCACAAGGTCCCTACTCTCACCTTACAACCCAGCAGAGAGAGAGAAGGAAGAGGCAAAGTGACGTCAGCAAGTGAGCCACAAACACAGGGCAGGAGAGGCACGAGCCACCCAGGGAAGGCCTCTGAAGAGGCGATACTTGGGCAGCAGCCTGGGCACCCATGAGGAGTCCAAGAAGGCTCCATGAGAGGGACCAGCAGCTGGAAGAGTCCCGGCTCCCCTGTGGCAGGATCCAGGTTGTCTCAGGAGAGTGTCCTTCCACCTGCTACACGTGAAGAGGGTGAGAGTTCACCATGAGTGTGTGTCCCTGTGTATAATGCGGGAGTGGATGGCAGGGGTGTTTTGGCCCTGACACAGTTGTGGATGCGTGACAACTGAGCATGATGGGGCCACACCGGAGCCACAGAGAGAGAGGCCTGGAGCAACCTGCAGAGAGGAGGCCAACACAGCCAAGGCGAGAAGACATAGCACAGTCTCACCACCACGGTGCTATTCCTGGTGTGTGCATTTCTTAAGTAAAATTAATAAATTCAGGAATCCTGCCCCAACTAGCCTGTAGTTCAGAAGGTGTCATCAGCAGTTGTGACTAAAATGTCTCATAATATTTTTGATCCAAATGAGTTACATACAAAACAGTTTTTAAAAAAAGTAAATTCAATAATTAATTATTTATACATTTCTCTTGCTTTAAAAATAGCAATAATGGGTTTATGTTAGCTCGAATAATCTGTCATGATCTTTAACAATTTATGTATTTATTTATTTTTCAAGAGACCGCTTTAAACTTCAGATGTTTAACAATGTAAAGGCACTGTCTTCATATATCAAATGTCATACTTACTTATATATCACTATGCGGACCCAAGCTAAGTCAATACATTCTTGAGTTATCAGTAATCCACTCATAAAAGTCTTCTGAACCTGAGGGCTAAGTGGACCAGCCTAAGAGTCACCCCTAAAGCATCCCCCAGTTCCAGAGCAGACTAGGGGAAGCTGAGCATCACTGAAAGCATCACATATTCCCAGGATAGTCCATTCGTTGCAGAGTGTCCTGATCACCCTCCTAAACTTACAGAAGCTGCTGCAGTGAGTTGAATCCTCAAATGACCAACCTTTTGTCATACACATGGTCCATGAAGGCAACATATCACCCAGATGCCACTCTTTGGCTCCAATGGTTTTGCCAACACAGCAGAGTCAGGAAGACACAAGTCAGGCCCAAAGTCTCTGGAACATTTACCCACCTCTAACCTTCAAAATCCCATTTCACCGATGTGAAGACTCTAAGACTGATTATCACACACCATTATTTTATGTGCTTCCAAGCTAGAAAAAAACACATGTAATTAAACTAAGAGATGCTAGTGATTTCAGGATGCACTCTGTGACAGTTTGCATGCTTGAGTCCTGCAAATCTCCTGTTGAAATGTGACCCATGGTTGGAGGTGAGACCTAGTAGGTGATGTCTGGTCGGGGGGCAGATCCCTTGTGAGTGGCTGGTACTGCCTTGAGGTCAAGGGCAAGCTCTTACTCCATGAGTTCCCTCAAGAGCTGGTTGTCTTGGGAGCCTGGCCCATCCCTCCTCCATCTCCCCTTCTTCCCACGTGACGCCAACTCCTCTTCCCTGTCCTCTATGATGGAAGCCTCTTGAGTCCTCACCAGGTGCGTACTTCTCACAGCCTACAGAACCCTGGGCCAAATAAACCTCTTTTCTTTCTAACTTACCCAGTGTCCAAAGTTCCTGTATAGCCACATAAATGGACTAAGACACACCCCAAGTTCAGAAATGTCAAATGTGAAAAACAGACATTTCAGAATCCACAATCAATCAGTCCCAGCCAAATATCTCCCTTTGTTTTCAGAATGTAAAGTGACCTGCATGGTTTTCAAGCCCATCCTCAAACAAGGAAGGCTGCCTGCATTTCACCCATCTCGTTGAGTCCAACCTCCCCTGGTCACAACCATTAAACACCAATGTCCCAAGGGGTAACCGACACATCTCCATTTAACTCCCATCCAGAAACATTTAAACACTTCATTCAAAGCAGCTCATAATTACTTTGGGATCTCCAGAGGAGCTACCAAAAAATAAAAATAAAAAAACAGGACCCTTCCTGCCAGCCTGATTCTGAGCCAGCTGAGAAATAAAGCAAAGCCTAATCCAGACACGAGGCCACATACCGCCTCACCACAGCTGGAGACTAGCCTGCAAGGAAGGTTGGGGTTTTGAGCCAAGGGAGCTTGCTAACACGGGGCTCCCATCTCCCCTCACAGGCAGGCCTAGCCCTGGCAGGCTATCAGGAGGAGGAGGACAGAGGGCTCGTGCCTGCAGCCAACCTGCCCAGAGGAAGGGTAGAAAAGAAAAGGCAGCTGCTCTCAGGGAGGACAGATCTCAGTGGAGGCCCAGCACCACAGTGCTCTCCGCAGTCAGGCCCTGCAGAGAGAAAAAAGACAGGGTTGGGTCCTCAACCTCCCCAGGTCTGGGTAAGCACCCCCTCCTCAGGAGGGAGGCATGGAGGCTCAGCAAGGCAGCAGGGCACTAAGAACAGCATTCCTGTGGAGGCCAGGAGCGAGGGCCACTGGCTTGCTCTAACACTTGCCTCTGCAGTTACTTCTGGCACATTCTGTGAAGAGCATGCTCCGGTTCTCCCCAGGAAAACCCCCAGAACCTCTCCCTAAGCTGCAGGAGTACGCGGCTGACCACAGACTCTGTTCTACCTCTCGTAGCTCTTTCTCCAGATGCTTCCATGGATGCTTCCACAAGGGACAGCATACCATGGCATGGTATGCTGCTCACAGTGGCAGAACAGCGTGACCTTCTTCCCAGAAAAACTCAGTCCTCATGACTACAGTGACCAGGCGAAGGCAGTGAGAAGTAGGACAGGAATGGCACTACCAGGCTGGGGCACACGGCTTGGAGTCAACAGAAGCCTAGGGGACATGAGATTACAGAACAGAACTGGCAGACATACTGTGTTACCTGGTGTGGATAAACCTGGTTGTTATAGAAATATTCTAAAATTTAGGATATTTGTAAAAGCTAATTCTATATATTAAAAGCAACTTTGGCAACCAATAAAATAGATGACTAATTTTTATTGCAAAGAGATAAAATTTAAAACTAAAGTAATATTTTACCTGAATTATCTTGAGTGACTGTATAACTCATTTATATTTTATTTAGAAATCATTATCCAAGTTGGAGTTTTAAAATTTGAAGTGTAAATTGTGCCTAAAGAAATAACTGGCAACAGAGAGTAGCTATACATTTAGCAAGTATATGTTCTGGGAATTATAAACTCAGCTGCTTCCATTACTACAGTGCTTGCTATCATTTTATAAGCACAATAAGTCAGGGTCCAAGGTTTCTCCCTAATTACCATCCACAACTGAACAGAGGGGAGGCAGGTGCTGGGCAGGCCTGAGAACAGACGCTGTCTTCCGTGGTTCTCACTCTATAACACCACAGCTTTACTCCACAGAATCTTCCATGAGGCTGCAACGTTTTTTGAACCCAGTGGGGACTATGTTTATTATTATTACCACTAATACCAATACACCATTATTTTTAAGACAAGTAAAAAAGGCCTAAGACATAAAATTATCATGGATTTCGCTAATGCACGATTTAAAGGGGCAATGATTTGCTATGTAATTTGAACAAAAAGGTCAATTGTTTTCTTTCCTTTGAAATTTAAGAATTTACTTTATGAAAATTGGTGATAAGTCTACCTATAAAGATAAATAGACTTTTCAAGAGAAAAAACATTTTTTTCTTTTGACAATTGGCATAAAAACACTATCCATTGTAGAAACAATGGGATTTAAATCTAGATCTAAAGAAAAATACTGTTAAACATTATCAAACAGTAAATATAAAAAGATGGCAAATTTCAAGGCCAAAATTTATGTGAGAATATATTAAAGGAATCACTCACATAAAATTAGTTGGCATTTGTAACATTTTTGACCCAGCTAAAAGAATTAACAATAACTACTATTTACTGAGCACTTGAGATACTTAATAACGTATACATATAATCTCACTCAACTCTGGCAATAACACTATGAGGTAGATATTTTATTCCTATTTAGATAAGGAAGCTAAGTCAAACTTTCTTGCTACACAATAAAAAAGGAATTCTTCATTCCCTGACCACCAAATTAAAAACATTTGTACTTTGATTAAAAGAAAGCAAAGTAGTCAGGAGCAGTGACTCACACTTGTGATCTCAGTACTTTGGCAGGTCGAGGTAGGAGGATCGCTTGAGCCCAGGAGGTCGAGACTGCAGTGAGCTATGATTGCACCACTGCACTCAGGCTGAGGGACAGAGAGAAACCCTTGTCTCTAACCTAAACTAAAATCCTACGTTGTGAACACATTCATTAATAAAATCATAAACGCATCCATGTTCAGGTTAGCCTGGTTCTTTTCTACTCTTTAAATTTGAAACAGAAACAGAATGACCAGCACACATGTACCCAGTGCCTAAAACACTAACTATGATGTTGGACTCTGGAGACAAAAAAGAGAGAAGCAGAGTTGTGACAATGCTTTATTTTCTCTGGCATTTTTAAACTTACCACTAATAAATATTAGATTTTTCCCAAACAACACTCAAAAAAGTTTCTCTTTTGAACACATATCATTTTTCCAAACTAAATTATGAAATCTCTTATTTTCAGAAGGCTGCATCAATCAGAAGCCTTACAAGTGGTCCTCAGATCTGGGGCTGCCGAGTGGTTGGGTCACCAGAGCCCTGAGCCAAGTGACAGCAGGAAGCAGAAGGAATGCATGGACCCATCTGTAACTGCAGGCTCCAAGCCCGACTCCGGCAGTCTATAGCAGTCCTTAGGCCATAAAGTCAACACTGCGGTTCCGTGAAGAGTCCTGCTAGGAAGCGGTGGCAGTGAGTCCCCCCAAGAGATAAACAATCCTCGTTGGCTGAGATTCCTCAGGGGCGCTCAAGCCCTTTGGGAAAAGCTAAACATTGTTCTCACCATAAAGTAAATTGAAATGCTCTACCTTCAAACTGAAGTTTTTAAAAAGCACAGCTGGCCTTAATGCAATGGTTCCTGACACTAATGGATGGGTATATACTGTATAAAACGAGCATGTTCGTAAACACAGAGCAATTAAGACTCCAGTTTATATGCTCACCCAGGCGAAACACTAACTTGTAAGGACCCAGAAAGGACCTGGTGCTAGCCAGGGTGATATACAATCACAATTAACAGCAGGGGTTTTCGTATTTTAAATGTTTACCTCTTTTCCTAGGTCTTTCCCCACCCCACCCCCACTTTTTTTTTTTAAGAGACAGGGTCTCATGATGTTGCCCAGGCTGAAGGCTATGGTTATTCACAGGCATGATCATGGTACACTGCAGCCTCGGAGTCCTGGGCTCTAGTGATCCTCCCATCTCAGCCTCCGGACTATTTGTGATGACAGGCACCTACTACCATGCCTGACTTTTTCCAGTCTTTTTATTCTTTTTCCATTTGAGGAAAGAACCACACCAAATACCATGATCACATCTTAGAGTCTAATGTGGCACAAAGGATTCCAGACATTAATTATAAACCTAAGACGGCTTAGAACTAACACCATGTCAAGTTTCTTCACAACCTCTAGAAAGCTTATCTAGAAAGACTGTCATTCTTGGGAAGCTCAGCACAGCCTAATCATGGGTGGTCCGAACTCTCTCCCTTTCCATGACTGTGGCTTCCTGGTCACCAGCCTCCCCTCTCCCCAGCACAGTAATCATGGAATACAGAGGCTGGAAGCCTTGAAGTGAGGCTCCCCTGGAGGACAACAGAGGTGGGCAGCTGCAGGGTGGGGAGACTGCAGGAGGCAGGGTGGGGTTAGGGGTCAGCATGAGATCCACAGCAGGTGAGGGTACCTTGTGGGGGGCAAGGGGGCCAGGGTGTGGGTGGGAGGAGGGCCTCGGTGGGTTTGGGAACCAAGGGACACAGGGTGGGGGCAGGGAGGGTCCAGGGCGGTATCAGAACCCGAGCGATGCCCGGAAAGTGTCCACGTAGCCACCAGGGCCCTGGCAGGGTGAAGGCAATATCTGGAAGGGGTGGGAGGCTGTTGGAGTGGGGGGCACAGCAGCTAGCCTGTATGGGCTGTGGGAGTCTGAGGGGTGTGCCGTGGTGGCTATGGCACTGGGGCAGCAATGTCCTCAGACAGAGTGCCAGCCCCACAGAGTGAGGGCCCAGGGCTGGGTGGGTGCTGGAGCCTGAAGGGTGCAGAGGCCCCTGCAGGAGGCACAGGCTGAGATGCCCGCTCCAGCGGCAGGAGGGCATCCATGGGAGGGTCCAGCTGGGGCCTCTATGTGGGTGAGGGAAGCCGTCCCCTGGGCTTGGCCACAGTCTAGGGCAAGAAGAGAGCCCAGGGAGAGAGGAGGTACTGGGAAGCTGCCCTAGGGAAGGCCCGAGGGGATATTCGGGCCTTGATGGCAGAGAGGGGAGAATAGAAAGATCCTGGGCAGGAGATTAGAGTCAAGGAATTAGAGATGTCAAAAGCATGCAAAGAATATTGTCAAATCCACAGTGCCTGTGAGAAGTTCATAAACACCTCTGGCAGCGGAGTGGGAGATAAAGGAGATTAAAGAACTCAGGAGTCACTAGATTGTTACTCATTTATACTATTATAATTCTAAATACAAACAACAACAAAGCAATAGGAATAGACTATTTTTCAGGTATAGTTTACCTTTAAGCAATCGATGAGGCCTTTCTTAAACAAATAATTCCAGTGAATAGAAAAAGTGAAACTCATCCTCACTAATTTTGCCAAGCTACTACAACCTTTCTTTCAAAAAGGAACAATGGCATCACAATAAAGAAAAAAAATGTTAACTTAACCTATAAGCCTACGTGCAAATACCTAAATAAAATATTTCTAAACGAAATTCAACAATGTTTGTGTGTATGCGAGTGTGTGCGAGTGTGTGTGTATGTGTGTACGTATGTGTGTGTGTAAGATCAAGTTAAACTTATCTAAGGAATGCAATGATGATTATTTAACATTAAAAATATTATAAATACAATTCACCACATTAACAAAATAAAGGAGAAAAATTATATAGTCATTTAAATAATTAATATTCTGCATTAAATAAAATTAAATACTACTGCATCATGTTAAAAAAATTCAGCAAACTAGGATTAGAAGGAACTTTCTTAGCCTGATTAGAAACAAAACAAAGCCTCAGCAAACATAATATCTAGTGGTAAAATCTGGAATATTTCCTTTGAAGTCAGAAATGAGATGAAGATGCCTGTTATCATGACTTCTACTGACTGGGGCCCACTCTGCCTGGTCAAAGCACTAAAAAAAAAAACTTGGTATCAGGCGCAGAAAGGAAGAAACTAGATTGATATTATTCACAGATGAGCAATTACCCACACAGAAGATCCAGGCCAGTTAGTGAATGACAGCAAGTAATAAGAAAGCAAACCTCAACACCAAATGCAAGGTGCTGGAAACCATCATACTCGAAAGTCAAGATATTCCTGTGTGCCAGAAATAAGCCAAACTGAATTTTAAAAATTCAATTAACAATGGCATTAAAAATCCTTAAAATACTCACAAATAAAAGCATAAAACTAGACATAAGGATTTAAAAACACTGTGATAAACTGATCACTAGAAAATAAACTTTTAGATGGAGTCATAATATATTACATATTAATGGCAGAGGATGGATATATTTAGGCTCCAAATAATAGAAAACCAACTGAAATGGCTTAAACAGTGAGCAGAATTATCATCTCACCAAGGCATTCTGAGGGTCATATTCAAGGCCTGGGTCTATTCTGCCTTCCCAGATGCCAGTGAGTACCCTCCATGGCCACAACATGTGTGAAGTGCTGCCCACCTGCCTCCAGAGCAGGAAAGGGGCCCACTCCTCCCTTATGCATCCTTTTCATCAGGGCACAGTCCCCTTCCCAGAGGTGCCTCCAGCAAGCTTTCCTGGCCTAGGCTAGAGCTGCTAAGCCAGTCCAGGTGGACGTGAGGACCGCAGAACAGTCTAAGACCACCAGAACAGCCTGGACCACGCAAGGAGAGTGGGTGTTGCAGTATTCTGGTATCTGGCAACATGAAGAAGAGGAACGTGACCTTGACAAGTGCCCACAGCACAATGGGGTGTTCATAAGGGGTGGGAGAACAGCTGGCCAGAGGGAGGAGAGGAGGCCTGAAGACGACCACAAAAGTTCAGACATCAATGTTATCGTTAATTTTCAGTGGAAAATACAGAACCACATTTTTAGGAATTAGGGGCAAAAAAGGAATTTCAATATAACACACAAATAAGCATAAAATATAAAGGAAAATTAATTAACCAGACTATAATACAATTTTTAACTTTTATACAATATACAGGAACCAAAGTCAAAAGACAAACCACAGCCTGGGGGAAGCATTTGCAGAGATAACTTTAAAAAGTCTAACATCTATAATACAGAAAGACAGTTTTTTTGTTACTTAAGAGATAAAAACTGGGCAAAGCATATGATTGAGCAGTTCATAGAAAGGGAAAATGGAACAAACAATAATACAATGGGGGATGCCCAACCTTGTCAAGAGTCAGAGAACAGCAAGTGTGGACATGGGGCAGTACGGACTCACCATGAAAAACATTTACATTTGATAATACTGAGTGTGGACATGATGCTAAAAACAAGCCATACCCATTAACTGTCTCAAAATTTAGGTGATATTTGGTAAACTCAGCAATAAGCAACAGAAGACATGTTCCAGGATCTTCACCATGCAACTCTTCCCAATTACACACCCACACACACAGCTGCACACGAAGCCACCCACTAGATACCATGCGGAATGCACACACAGATTGCATGCTGGTGGCACGGCTCACGGGAGTGAACTGGATCTGCAGACATCACTTTGGATTATCTTAAGAAGACAATGTGAAGAGGAAATCACAAGCTATTTAAGAGCATCCATAGTGTGATATTACTTCGGTAAAAATTGAAGTCCACAACACAGTGCTCTGCATGATTTATGAAAAAGTAAATATTAAGTAAAAATATAAAAACAAGGAATCAAGATTATAATTATCTCCAGGGGAAGAAGAGGAGAACAGAGTAAGAAAAGGATATAGTGCCCAGGAGGCTCCAACTTTATCTCAACTTTTATTTCTTTAATGAAAAAGGATCCAAGATTAATATGAAAAAAACTGGCAAATCATTTTGGGCCTATGTGGACAGCACATAGATATTTGTCATTTTATGTAAGTTTATACTTTATAATCCATTATATGTTTTTTATAAAGCACTGCATAATTTTAAAAAAATGCTTTATTTATAGTTTATACTTCATAATTTTTAGAATTACATCTTTTAAAAAAAGTTTCTGTTCAGGCTCAGTGTCTCATGTCCATGATACCTGCACTTTGGGAGGTGGAAACAGGAAGATTGCTTGAGGTCAGGAGTTTGAGACTAGCCTGGGCAATACAATGAGACCTTGTTTCTACACAATTTTTTTTATTTCCCATGAAAATATTTTATCAGGCATAAAAAGTCCTATCCCACACATGAACCTCTGCATAAACACTACCGATGGAGCTGACCCCTTCATCTTGTACTAAGCGCCGTATTGAAGCGTGTGCTGTATGTGGCTTAATGATTAGAGATGAGACAGTATCAGAAGAAATGGAAATAGCAGTAACATTTTACAGGAAAGTAGCAAGGATCAAATAAAGACGCCATGAAGATCAACAAAGGTCCAAGTGGCATAAACTTGAGGGAGGTTTTTAAAGGTTAGTTGATACTAAAAAAACACCCTCCGTATTGAGTAAAAAGCCAAAGATGTCACTGCCAAAAATATTTTTTAAAGAGGTATGAGAAATGTTTCCACTTAAGTTTCAACTTGGGACACTCAGAGATTCTGACACAGGGCACAGGTTAACAGTGTGATTTACCACCAAGACTATCATAAATATCAAAGTATTTCCCTGAAAGTCAAACTTTAATTATCACCATCCATGCAGCTTCTACAGCAACGTACCTGAAGAAGAAGTCTTTCAACAGCCAGAAGGTTGTCCCACTTGGCAGTCTGTGGGTGCTTCAGAGTTTGGGCTGTGGCCAGCCCAAGCTGCAGGAGCCCACAGTGACTCCGGAGGGCATGTAGGTTGCTCCTGAAGAGCTGGACGTAGGATGTAAGCTGCGCCGGTGTGACTCTCCCTGGAAGACATCACAACTGATCAGTGTCCCCTCCTGTGAGCAGTGAAAGTAAGGAGAAGGGTGTCTACAGCAGCAGCACTGCCACCACTTGCACAGCTCAGAGTTGACCGCGACCTTCCTACACTGTGACTCTTACAGCAACATGGGCACAACAGCAAAGGTGACACTGTTACCTACCTTTTGCAAGGAAAGAAACAGATGTTAAGGGATCTGGCCAAGGTCACATTGCTGGTCAAGTTCATTGTATCATCATGTAACACCCTGTAAATAAGTTTTCCAATAAAGTTACACAGATAAATATTTGCTAGGCTCAACTTGAAGTATCGCTCCATGGCATATAACAATCTATGAAGGGAAGGCAAGATTTCCAGTTGTGTGTGTATGTACCTGAAGGAGAGGTCTGTTATGGCTACTGCTAAAACCCTTCCATGGGTATGAGTGGGCTCATGACAATACTCATGGGGTAAAAGCTATCTGTTCTATGGAACAAGATGCACTGAGAACAAGGCTGGCCCAATATAGGAAGACGAGAAATCAGAAGAACGGGCTTGGTGTGGGCAACAGCACATGGGCCTCAATGGTCACCAATATTTAGGACAGAAGAAGCCACCTCACAAAAAGGAAAGAGATTGCACAAAGCCTACATACGCCACCACACACCCGCTGTCAAGGAGGCACACCTCGGAGCCCCTCAAACCAAGGCCTGCCTCTGGCAGTTCTCCCACTGCATAGCCTCCCGCTCCTGGTCTTTCCAGAGTCATTCCTGCCATCCTCCTCCAAGGCACCAAGTCTCCCCATCAGGGCAGAAACCGTGGACAACACATATGCGAGGGTGCTCAGCCATTCCTACATGTTCCTCCCACACCCTGTTCTCAGGCTGTTCTTTGATAAGGAAATCCAAATTTGTTTGTTTGTTATTATATGTAAGTTTTTAAATATTTGGCAATGGAGCCATCTGTGTCAACTTAGAGCTGATATAGTGCATGGGCAAACATGTCCTCCCTGGCCCTCAGGGCAGCCCGGGAGGTAGCAGATGGCCTTGCTGCCTTCACTACCCATCAGCCCCTGAGTGCTGAAAGCTCAGTGTCTCATGCAGTGTCAAGGGGCAGATACCATGTAGGAAATTGTCTTCACTAGAGATCATAATACACAAAAGCAAAGACTTGGCCACAAGAAACTATGTTTTAAAGCCCACACCTCTTTTTCTATCCTTTTGCGTTTTGAAGAGGTTAAGAAACTCTGCGCCTCTTACTCCAAACTTACCAGGGTCAGCACATAAAGAGAAGAGGCAGTAGAATGACTGGTAGGGAGGCAGGTCTCACTAGTCTCTTTGTACCTTGGGAAAGCTCGAGTAGATTCCAGCAAGCTGACAACTTGCTGGTTCAAGTACTCATAGGAAAAATCTCATCAGCACCTTGTGTTTTGGTTGGGTTCATGAAGGTGTTATTTACACATGGTGAAATGCACCTTCTCTGGTGTACATGTCTATGGATTCCAACGAATGCACACAGGTGGGTAACCACATCCACAAGCGCGACATGGACATTTCTGCCCTCCCCAACACCCCCCCACCCCAGGCCACTGAACGTTCTGCTCCCCACTTCAGCCTTGGCCAACACGTGTGTGCATTAGGCACGTTTCTGGCCTGGTGTTTTACCTTTCTGGAATGTCATGTCAAGTGGATCATACAGTCTACAGCTACCCACACCGGCCTCTTGAACTAGAGGACACATGTTTGGGATTCACCCACAATGCTGAGTACATTTCCCCATGTGGCCGTACCATAGTTCATTTAGCCACTTACATAATGAGCATTTGGGTTGTTTTAAGTTTTTAGAAGCTACTAATAAAGCCTTCACGAACAACTGCGTACACGTTTTCACATATGTATATGTGTGTGTGGGCATGTGTTTTCATTTTTCTTGGGGTCATATGCTAAGCGTGCACTGAACTACATAAGAAGCTGGCAAGCTAAGCTGACTTCCAAGGGTAGCTGTCCCAGCAGCAGCGTGTAAGTTTTAACTGCCTTAGTGCTTCACCAGCACTGAGTTTTGTCAGCAACTTGTATTTCAGTCATTCTAACAGGTGTGCAGCAGTGTCTCACTGTGGTTTTTGTTTTCATTTTTCTAATGGGCAATGGTGTTGAGCATCTTTTCAAGGGCTTATTTGCCACCCTATATCTATTTTAGTGGTTGGTTCCAACCTTTTGCCTAGTTTTTAATTAGGTTGTTTTGTTTTTGTATTACTGAGGTATGAGTGCCATTAACTTTTATTAATTCATTAATTCAACATGTATGTCTATGACAAGCTGGTTCTTACTTCTAGGAATAAACCCATGAACAAATCCAGACAAAAATCCCATCCCCATCTTTGTGGTAAAAAAATGAAAAAAACAACACCTTGAAGCTCTCCTAATTCAGCCTCTTCCATGTCATTCTCTCTTAAGGGAAGGGGACGCTTTGTGCAAATGATTAACATTCATATGCAATGACACCCTCTGATACCTATCACATTAAATATGTGAAAACAAACTTCACACGCATTGCAAGCTTGCCGTGAGCTCCACTAACACTGGACTGAAGGTGGTGGCAGTGTGGCTCCTAAACACAGAACTTAGATACTCACTTGATAATCATACAAGAAATGCGTCATGATTGTGATCAAAGTGTCTTAGAAGCGTGAAAAGCTCTGCATGATATGAAAGCTGCCTCCCTCTCCAAGTCCATCTCCTCAGCTGAGAGGAACCACAGCCTCAAAACACACACAGCTCGCCTATAACAAAAATAGTTTTTTAGGAAGACTACAGGAAATGACTTCCCAGAGAAAGTCATCAGAGGACCTATTCAGATGTCTGTTGTAATAACCATATGTTCATTTTTAAAGATAAGGGTGTTGGCCGGGGGTGGCTCATGTCTATAATCCCAGCACTTTGAGAGGCTGAGGTGGGAGGATTGCTTGAGCCTAGGAGTTGGAGGCCAACCTGGGCAATATAGCAAGACTTCGCCTCTACAAAAGATTAAAAAAAAATTAGCTAGTATAATGGCACATATCTGTAGTCCCAGATACTCAGAAGGTCGAGGACTTGGTGAGCTGTGATCATACCACTCCAACATAGGCCAGAGTGACCCTGACTCAAAAAAAAAAAAAAAAAAAAAGTAAGAGTGTTTTCAATGAAAAGACATATTCAATGTGTTATCCAGTGAGCATTTCCTCACTGAGACTCAGACCTGGCCACCGCATGACATCATGCCACCTCCCCCAGGAGGCATGTGATCACGGGAAAGTTGGACCTGCCTCCCACAGAAATGCCAACAGAACATGGTCTTGTAACCTGATCTTGTAACCTGACCTTGTAGCCTCACCTTGTAACCTCACCTTGTAGCCTCACCTTGCAATCTCACCTTGTAACCTCCTCTCTGCTGCTCGATCCTCTTCCCTTTTGCCATCCTTCTCTTCCATACTCATGATGCAGCCCTCACCAGGAGGCAGGTTGCTCAGTGCAGGTTAGATATAGAGAGATAAGTTTCTTGTGGGCAGATTAAATTAAGTAGGGTGAGTGCTCAGACATCTTTCTTACCAGCACACGACCTTCCCCCGGTTGACCAGGCACACCAGACCTGCCGACCCTGCAGCATGGGATGTGGATCTGCCAGTGCAGCAAATCACAGAAACAACAGGGAATCGTCCAAAACACAGACATGGTATTCTAAGAAAAGCCCAAATATAGTTAGGCAAGAACTGTCATTATTGAGACAGTCCTTGTGACCTTAAAGGTTAAGAGATGGTCATCAAAACCAGACACTTGCAGCCCACCCCTCTTAGCTCATAGAAGGTAAAATATGATCCTTAAAGCTTGTGACAAGACACCTGCAACGCATTCCTCTTAGTTCAAAGAAGGTGGAGAGATGGTGATCGAAACTCATGACCAGATACCTGCAGCCCATCCCTCTTAGCTCTTGATTTGTTTAATAGCCATAAAAGTATATAACACTTCTTGTCAAAGGCAAGAATGCATTCTTTCTCTTAAGATGCCCATGCCCATTGGGTATGCCTCTTTCTCTCTAATGAATTCTGTCTCAAAATATACTTAGGACTCACTCTGAAATGCTTTTCTGTTGTGAAGTCAAATAACCCATGGAGTACCACACCACAGCCCAACTGGCACAAACTGGATATATCATGAAAGCAGATTTATGTTTTCTCCTATAAATCCATAACATACTAAAATTTAAGTTAAAAAAGTACTTCACACAGATGCTTTAAAAGAGGCCGAATACATTTGAAATTTTAAATGGAATCATAAACTTACAGAAAGCAAATGGAAGTCAACTAATTGACTCCCAAAAATGCTGCAGTGAGACTGGCATCTTGAGTAAAGCTTCTTGGTTCACACTGGTCCAAGCAACAGGCAACGAGAGCCAGGTGCTGAAAAAATAATGGACAGCACCTTTCTTTTGACCTCACATTACAAAAACAAACAAAAAACCCTTCCAGGCGCATGTACTTGGTGATTTTTAAGGTGTCAACCCAAAAGTCTTTGCAATATATTTTTAAAAGTCATAAAAACAAAGGTTATTTTATATCATGACTGCAACTTTTTGAAAAGTGACAATTTGACATTTGAAAAGTGGTTTTCAAGAAAGAAAAGCTATTAGACTTTGTTTTTCTTACTTATTTCATTTTTAAGAAAGAGAAACGGGCTGCTAATTTCAATTTAGCTACGAGAAAAACACAGAACTTCGTCAACCATCAATTCTTCACATATTTTAAAATGCTTATTAAAAAATAATGAGCTCTTTGATACAAGGTTATGAATTTGGAAAATAAAAGAATTTAACATTATAGTTTCATAGTCTCTGTGATCCTTACAATACTGAGTTCGACTAAATTCAAATACACTGTGAAACCTGTTCTTTTTTTTTTTTGATCTTCCAAAATTATACTTGTTTATTTATTTATTTTATTATGATAAGAGATGTGGGGTCCAAGTCAGGGTCAGCTGCATAAGTAGGCTGTGTGCAGTGGAGTTTGATCTCCACTGGCCTTCATTCCCCTTGGTTTAGGACCAGGTGCCCTTTGTGATGCCATGTGCCCTTTCCCTGCCTCCCTCCCCGGCAGCGTCCATCGACGGCCAATCCCTCCTTGTGCTACTGTGATTAATGGGAGAAGCCTACTCTTCCAACTACCGCATACATTAGAAAAACTGTAGCTTTCACTCTGTTTTGTGGCTTGGTAAAATAGATTTAAAATATCCACAAGTATATAATTCTTTGTTGGCATTCTTAAAGAGTATTCTGTCAGTGCTAAGTTTGATTCAATCACAAAACAGTTATGATGAGAAACAGTAACCACCAAGAGAAATTTTTGTCTAAAATAGCATGTTCAAACATTAGGTTTTTTAAAAAAACCTATCGTCAAAAGAAACAATCATACTGTTATTGCATTTTTTATTCAGACTCTTCCACAATCATGTATGCAAACCCACCGTGTTGAGTTTGAAGAAACAGAATTACATGGTTTTTTTTTTTTTTTTTTTGAGTTGGAGTCTCACTCTGTCGCCCAGACTGGAGTGCAGTGAGTGGCACGCTCCCGGCCACCGCAGCCTCGAACTGCTAGGCTCTGGCAATCCTTCTGCCTCAGCCTTCCAAGTAGCTGGAAGTACAGGCGCGCACTACCACGCCCGGCTAATTTTTTGAGGTCTCGCCAAGTTGCCCAGGTGGGTCTCGAACCCGCGGGCTCAGGCAATCCACTCACCTCAGCCACCAAAAGTGTGGGATTACAGGCTGAGCCACCGAGCCCGGCTAGACTTATATGTTTTAAGACTTGTATTTCTTAGAAACAAAATGTCTGCATTGTTTTTCTCCTTTCAATCGTGTTCTAATATAATAAAGGCAAAACATTAGAATACACAAGTCTATTCTGCCAATGCTCTGGTCTGTTAGTTCACATACACTGGCAAGCAGGAACAATGTCAATAGTACACAAAAGTCGCATCTGCTTACTTTGATTTTTTTTACCCATTATTTCATGTTTTGTGCCACCACATCACAGCAGCTGGACATATCGTGCATGGTATGTCCAGCAGAAGGCCTCTGGCCACACTCACCTGCCTTCCTCTGGGCTCTGCAGCCACCACCATAATCTGGAAGTGCTTCCTATGGGACCTGCCTGACCTCCAGTGCCTTTTGCCTTGGCCTCCCAAACAGAAGGACCTCAACTCCTCCTACACTCTCAATGAGCTGCTACTAACTCCTGTGCTCCTGTCAAGTCTTACACATGGTGTAATATTTATTTGTAGGAATTTAGTCTGTCTTTTTAACTGTGCTAGCATTGCTGCCAAGATTCTTACTGTGTTTTGTGTTCTGATGACAAGGTAGCATAGATTTTTTTAATGGCTTCTGCTAATACCAGGAGCCTTGACTTTTGAAATCACATATATGCCACAGCAGAAGTATCCGCACTGCCCTAGAGACTAAGGGGAAAACTACTAGGATGAGACCCCTAGTAGACAGCACCAGGAGAGGAAATGCCAGATGCCAACTCAGCTATCGACCTGAGTGTCAGAATCTGCCACGTGCAGGATGTCCTGAGAGTGTTGCAATAACACACAGAAGACTCGAGTGTCTCCCCTGAGCACATGTGTCCACATCCTGTTCCCAGAAGATCCATCAGGACAGCTGGAGGGAATAAAGAGGGGTAGAAACCCACACACAGGGACTGATCGTGAATGGCCACAGTGGTCAAAGGATCCCGGCAGCCTCCCTGGTTGTCACTATCTCTGGAATTCTACTCTGGGATCTGGCTTTCCCTTTGTTCTGTCAACTATAGATGACATCTAATGGCTGTCCAGGTTCTAAGCAGAGGGTATGAAGTCCCCTGCCTTTCCCTTGGCATCTTTTCCCTTTAACCGTTTAAATCTTTATTTTTATTTTTACCTGGTCAAGATTGGTAACACTGATATTTAGTCCATAACCATAATTAGTATTATGTGCTTTTTCTATAGCTTGATTCTAAAAGTCCAGAATTACTCAGCAGTGTTTATATAACTATTCTCTTCTCTTGTGCACTGAGGATTCACAGTGACTATGCCAAACTCAGAGGTGTTTTATTCCTTCTATTTGCTTCTCAGTAAGCCTGCTCAACTTGAAGATGTTGGCACATCTGGAAAACTCTCGCACTCCTTCTTTGCAGATTTCCTACCCTCTGAGAACTTGCTCTCTCTCTCCTCTCTCTGAAACTTCTAACAGTTCTTGGGCCTTCTGGATTGGTTCTGTCATCTTTTATCTTTTCTCTCATCTTCCAATGTCTTCTTTTTTCCTATATTTTAGGAGATATTCTTGATTTATCTTCAAACTTATGGCTGAATATTTTATTTTCATACTAATATCTTCAATTTCCAAGGGTTCTTTTAAAATAAGAGCTTTACTGAGATATAATCACATACCATAACATTCACTCTTAAAGTGTACAGTTCAGTGGTTTTGAGTATATTCACAGAGTTGTGCAGCCATCAGTGCTATATAATTTCAGAACAATTTATTACCCTAAGTAGAAGCTCTATACCCCAATAAAAAAGATTTTCTATATCTTCATATATATTGGGAGAAACTCAACAGTTTCCAGCTGGGAGACATGGCTGTACTTAGCTACACCAGGAAATGCAGAAACAACAGGAATGAGAACATTCACTTAATTATAGCAATAACTGAACTCTGACTTTTTCCATATAGTAAAACTGTTGCTGTGCATTTTTTAAGTTTAATAAAGTTTAATTCCTAGAATGTAAAAGAGGAGCAGAAGAGCACTAATTGATGAAGCGAAACAATGAAAATCCTCTCCGCCCCATGAGGTTTTGCCCGGAGCGCATGGGAGTCTCTGCAGGAACGAGGGGCCGCTCTGCTGGAAGTGAGGAACGCACAGTTCACATGACTGTCACACGTGTGCCATGTGGGCACTGGTTAGAGCCAGCCCCACCCTGCCTCTTGAGGGCTCCCTGGAGACTCACCTGGTCAGCAGTCCCCAATGGCAAACCAGCTCCCTCAGGACAGAGTGCTTGTGTCTGGTTCTGAACTTTCCATAAATGAAGCCCTGCCTGGGGACTGACACAGGTGTATGTCTGGCCCTCCTGTCGCCAGTGCTAGGGGCACGACCTGGTGGGAGGTGCTTGGGTGAACGGCTTGGTGTGTCCTTGAGTCCTGAGTGAGTCTCTCTCTGAGTCCACTGAGGGCGGGGTGTTTAGAAGAGCCTGGCAACTCCTCTCTCTCTTGCTCCCACTCTCACCATGCGACAGTGACGCCTGCTCCCCTTCATCTTCCTCCATGATGGCAGCTTCCTGAAGCCTCACCAGGAGCAGACGTTGCCTGTACAGAACCGCCAGCCAAAATACATCTCTTCTCGTTGTAAATTACCCAGCCTCAGATATTTCTTTACAGCAAGCAAACAGACTGATGCAGAAATCTTTCTGTGTCTTGTTTCCTGGGTTCCACAGTGTCCAAAACCTCTGTCATTCACTGCCACTGTGTTTCACTGCTGTCCAGGCCCACACCAGCTTCTCCATCCATTTCACTGTGAAGCACATTCAGGCATTAGAGTTGGGGCCATCACAAATACTGACACTAGGAATGTTCCAGCACATGTCTTTGGTGGACTTGATCACTTGTTTCTACTGGACATATACCCAGGTATGGAACTACTGGCTGATGAACATTTAGTTTTAGTTGATACTATCAGTTTTCCATGGCTGTACCAGTCTCCTCACACATTTTAAATTGCCTTAACATAATTTACCATAATTTTTAAATATGCATGTAATTTTTAAGTGAAGCACAACTGTCTGATGCGTTTCTTTCATGGTATTTTGGGTAGCACAAACTCTAATGAGAATGAGAGAAAAAAAATCACAAAGGAAACCACATTGCCATGCTGTTAGTATGCACCTTGAATTTGTTTATGTACTTACTTTCTTACCAAAAATTATATTAAAATTACATTAAAAAGTGTTTGGAAGGCAAGCTACTGATTTTAATAATAAGGTCACCTTGAAGAATAGGATGGTGGGGGTGGAGTGTGGGGGATACTGTATATTCACGTTTTATTTTGCATACGTTGTCATTTGAATTTTCTGGAAGCATGTGCTGGTATCACTTCTTAAACATATTGTGGTTCTGAGTGTACCCTAACCCTAACCCCATGGCCCCCATTACCATCACAGATACCTCCAGGCTCTGAATCTAGAGAAGCCAGCAGTCCTCACATGCCTGAGGCCCACTCAGGGGTTGCCTGGCACTCATGGGCTGACTGTCCCAGAGGAGGAACTCAGTGTGCCCCAACCCTGTGACCATGTTGAAGCCAGAGCCTATGCTGGAGCACACCCTGCCCCAGGGAGAGGAGCCACTGCACCCTGTGGCCCTGCTCCATGCACACGCAGGCAGGCATGGCATTCCCTGACGAGTGCCACGCTCTCAACTTGGAACCAAGCTGTCCAGAGTTTCACTTTTTCCCCATCCCAGATGCTGGTGTGCCCTGTCCCCAGGCTACCTTGGAGCCCAGGCCCAGTGGAACAGTTGTATTCAGTGCTTGAGTGAACCTGGTGCCCTGCCCCCCAGATATCTGACCTTCACTCAATGGAGCACTCACGCCCAGGCACCCAAGTTGATGCTGCAGTGCCCACCCCCCAGGGGCCCAAGCCCCAACCCAGCAGGGCAGCTGTGCCTCCCAACCCCCAGGGACCTGAGCCACAGCCCAGCAGAGCAGTGTCCTGTGGCACCCAGGCACAGCAAAGCAGCCATATCCCCCACATCTCACACCCCAGGGAGCTGTAGCTCCAGCTCAGGGGAGCAGCCATATAGCCCAAGGCTCCCTGGCCAATACAGGATACCAGGATCCTGGCCCAGCAGAGCAGCTGTGTCCACCTCAGTTGGGCAAAATGGTCCCAGCCCCTGCTTCCATGGGGAGCTGAGCCACTGTGGCACTGCTTCCTCCCCCTGCAGCCATAGCTGTGCCTCCCATTCCTGGACCCCTGGTGCTGCAACCTCTGGCCTCAAAGGCCCTGGATCACTGCTATGTCCCACCACCCCAAAGTCCCTACTGTATGGTACCCCTCTCCTGGTACCTGAGTGGCTACTGTGTCCTGTTGGCTACAGGGCCTGAATTGCAGCTGTGGCCGGCTCCTGGGGCCTAAGACTCTGGAATATCTCTTCTTCCCTGGAGCCATGCCAGTGCTGTGCTCTGACTTCCAGAATCAGAGTCACAGTTACATACTTGCTTCTTAGGCTCATTCAGTGAAATCAGAAAACAATTCATGATCTGAATTAGTAATTCAACAGAGATAAAAATCATTTAAAAAGCACCAAACAGAAATCTTGGAGCTCAATAATTCAATGAATAGAATTTAAAAAATACAATTGAAAACTTCAGCAGCAGACTAGATCAAGCAGGAGAAATTGTGAACTTGAAAACAGGTCCTTTTAAATAAACCACTGAGAAAAAAAAAGAAAAAAATAATAATAAAGAATGAAGAAAGCCTATGGGACTTTTGGAATACCACTAAGCAAATATACATATTATTGTAATTCTAGAAGAAAAGATGGAAAAGGCCTAGAAGGCATATCTAATGAAATAATTACTCAAAACTTCCCAAGTGTTGGTAGAGATATGAACACCTACTTCTTAAACGCTTCAAAAAAGTAGAGCTAAAGGGAATACTTCCAAAGACATTTTATAAGACCAGTTATCACCTTGGTACCTAAGGCCGGATAAAGACACTGCAAAAAACACAAACTATATAGGTCAACATCTCTGATAAACATTAATGCAAAAATCCTAACAAAATATTAGCAAACAAAATTCAACAACACATCAAAAAGATTATACAGAAAGACCAAGTGGGATTTATCCATGGCATGCAAGGCTGGTTTAATATTTTATGTGTGCGTGTGTGTGTGTACGTGTGTGTGTCTAATAGAGACTTTACTAGGCACAGAGGATAACTGGTGGGCAGTTACAAAATGGCACTGGGTTTCCTCCCAAGCTGGACATTAGTACACTAGGGCAATGAAGGGCAGAGGAGCATGTTTTCTCTGCTCTCTCCTTCAAGGTTGCGTATGGATGGCCCTATGAGGAATG
Source organism: Tarsius wallacei (assembly GCA_963574415.1). Classification (NCBI taxonomy): domain Eukaryota; kingdom Metazoa; phylum Chordata; class Mammalia; order Primates; family Tarsiidae; genus Tarsius; species Tarsius wallacei. The sequence goes on from CAUYQG010174912.1 coordinate 52,060, forward strand.
GATTCTCGGTTATGGCCTGCATAGGTAAGCATACTCAGCAGGGTTGCCCAGTTGGCTGGAGAAGGGCACTTGGCTGGTGAAGAAGTTGCGCACTTTCTCCCTAGCAGGGTGCCAAATCAGCCTGGAACAATGATCATCACCCAGATGCACATGGGAGACAGATCCCAAGCAATGGGCAGTTTCATGCTCACTATGCCTCCCTTGGAAGCAAAACATGCAGCTTGTTCAGCCTGGCCCTCAAAGGCAGCCACACTGGCAGGGTTGATGATGACCCCATGTTGGCCTCCCTGGTCTGGTTCATTCTGGCCCATCTCACCAGCCACAAGGTGGACCACACTCAAGATGCCTAAGAGATTCACATTAAGAACTCACTGGAAGTTCTCCGAGGTATCAGCCTGGCTCTTCTTTAAGTTGTACGTCTTGATGGTCACTACAGTGCCTACACAGTTGATAGCCACATCCACACAGTCAAACTTTTCTTTTGCTAGAGTCAGGGCTGCTTGCACATCCTTCTCCAAGGTCACATTGACTGGGGCAGACACAGCTCTTTCCTAACTTCCTGGCCCGGGCTCCCCATCTGTACTTAGCAGATCCAGAAGCACAGATCTCTGCACCACCAGTCGCTCCATTGTGACCAGGCCCAGGCCCAAGGCTCCTCCAGGTATTACTGCACCAGTCTACCTGCCACAGAGTGTTGACGTTCACCTCCTGAGCCCAACCGCCACATGCCAGGCCTACAGAAGCATAACCCTTTCTCCCAGCACCACTTTCTTTCCCATAGTTTCATGGCTGCACTATCCCAATTCAAGCAGCAGGCTAAGCAGCAGAAGCAAAGAGCTTTCTATTTTCACATTTCTGGTTTAATATTTTCAAATCATTCAATGTGATACATTCCATTGACAGAGAGAAAGATAAAAACCACATAATCATCCCAACTGACAGAAAAAAACTTTTGAAAAAATTCAACATCTTTTCTTGATAAAAATGCCTAATGGTTTAGGTATAGGAGAAAAGTTCTACAACATAATAAAGGCCACTTATGAACAATCACAGCTGACATCATCAATGAGGAACAACTGAAAGCTTGTCCCTAAGATCTAGCACAAGGCAGGGATGCCCACTCTTGCCACCTATATTCAACATAAGACTGAAAGTACTAGCAAAAGCAATCAGACAAGAAAAAGAAATACAAGACATCCAAATCAGAAAAGCAGGAGTAAAACTATCTCTATTTGCAGATGGCATGCTCCCATGTGGAAATAACCTCAAAGATTCACACACAAAAAAGTTGGAACTAGACTTCCAGCAATATGGCGAAGGGTCATGAGACTTCCACAAAAGAGGGCACAGAAAGACTCAGGCTCTCTCCCCGGGGGCTGCAGATCCCATCATGGGCAGCCTGCTCTTCACACGGAACTCAGCCGTTGACACCGCTGAAGCATCATGGTGGTCCCGGCAGCTGCTGCAGCTGCCACTGCTGCCGCTGCCGTGGCAGCCATTGCACATCGCACCACCTGAGTCTGAGGTGGTCCACGCCTTCAGACCTTGGAACCCCTGCAGGCAGGATCTGCTGAGATGGCTGCCACCACTACTGCCACTGTGATGTCCTGCTGGGCCGTGGGTCTCCTCCCGTATGCCTTGAGGCCACGGCTCCCATTTCTGGCTTCTTTCCAGCTCCCTCCCCTGTGGGGCAAGCAGCTGAGATAAAGACCATCTGGAGCCGTGAGATAGCACCACCTGCTGGCGACTCAAGGGAGTAAATCTACAACCCCACTGCACGGACAGATTCAAAGGCAGTGGGAAGTGGGTTTCAGATTATCCACACACCTACCAGCAGATACCAGGACCTGCAGATAGATTTTGAATCACAGCTCCCCCCTTAAGTAAATCTCAAAACCGCAAAAAAGGACCACCCCCAACCTATAGTGCAACTCCAGAATCGAACAAAGTAAGAGGATATACATAAAGAAGAATAGGAGATTGAACAAACAGAAGTAAAAGCAACCCCTCCACCCCTGAATAACAGAATTAAAGAAGATAGTGATGTGGAGGGAAGGAAAAAGTAGGGAGGAAAAAACAGCACAAATGAAGAAAAACTAAAAGAAGAATATAGGTCTCACACACACCCCTGGGACGTCAGACACTGAGAAAACAGACTTCGGAATACAAACAATGAAGAGCCCCCAGAATGACTGGTCACAGGCAACAAACCCAGACATCAAGGCATTAATAGAGAGAATTAAAAAAGTTGAGGAGAGACAAGAGGAAAATAGGAAGGAGCTCATGACAGAAATAACAGCAGTAAAGAATACTGTGATGGAAATAAATAAGGCCACTACAAACTAATAAGCATGGAAAGCAGAATTAGCCAAGCAGAAGAAAGAATCTCAGAGCTCGAAGACCAAAACACAGAACTAACCCAAACTGTCAAAAACATAGAAAAGAAACTTAAAAAGACAGGACAAAACCTTCAAGAGATGAATGATCACTTCAAGAAGAACCTTAGAGTAATTGTCCTTCTTGAGGCAGAGAGAGAAACAGGCCACACTGAGACAAACATTTTATGAAATCATTCAAGAAAACTTCCCTCATCTCATCAGTGATGCAAAAATTCAAACACAAGAGATTCAGAGAACCCTGCAAGACAACAAATGAGAAGACCAACTCCCAGACACATAATAATTTGCCTAAAC
>CAUYQG010174929.1:0-11031 GCA_963574415.1 Tarsius wallacei
CCTGGGCAACTTGGTGAGAACTCTTCTCTACAAAAAAAATCAAAAAATTAGCCAGGCATGGTGGCTCGCACTTGTAGTTCCAGCTACTTGAAAGGCTGAGGTAGAAGGATTGCCTGAGCCCAAGGTCAAGGCTTCAGTAGCCATGAGTGTGCCACTCTACTCCCCTGGGCAACAGAGTGAGACTCCGACCCCCCCCCAAAAAAAGAAAGGAAGAAATGGTGGTAGCAAAAACAGCAAGAAGAAGATAAGGACAATTAATGCCTTACTTCATATTTATTTCCCGTTAGTACACAAAAGATGATTTCAGTGTTAGCATTTGCAAGGACTCTCCAATTTGGTAAGTGGAGATAGTTGCTTCAGCTGCTTTAGTAACACAGTCCAGAATTTTAAAGGAAGTGAGAAAATTTAATCATTTTCCCTTCACCCTCATTTACCAGAGGTTAATTCCTTTAAGCTAAGGAATTCCCAACCTTTTACCGCGTTGACACTTACGTTAAGAGTCTCTGGAGTTCATTGTAAGACTTATCTGTAACTCTCACTTCAAGAAAGCATAAATAAGACTTCTCATTAGATTATATATAACTGATATATATGTGTGTAGATATATATGATTGATCAAGACTCACAAAGGATTGAGACACTTCAACCCAGATCTAGGGGCTTTAAGCAAAAAAGAGAATAATTGCTCGATAGTATTAAATTATACAATGTCTTACTTTGGAATTTATTTACATAAAATGTTGCAGCTTAACCAGTGGTTTGCATATTTATGTCCTCTGTAGGTCATTGAGGTGAAAGCCAAAAGAAGAACTGGACAACTTAACTTTGTGACTTGTATGAGACAAACTCTAGAACAACATTATGGAGATAAGCCTGTAGGGATGGGAGGTACTTTCGTGATTCAGAAGGGAAAAGTGAAGTCTCACATAATGGTAAGCACCTGTGTGTACACATGCATGTAAGATTTGGTGTATATGCACATGCTTGACATCTTAGGATTTTTAAATGTAGACTGGAAATTCTGTCTTTAAAGGCATCCTAAAAAACTTCTTATACTATGATTCTATTACTTTAAAATTTAATGGCAAGCAATACTGTAAATCGTATTGTCAGGTAATGTCTAGCTAGAGACTTTTTTCATGTTAATACATTAGAACTTGCTTTTCAGTGTGTTTGTTTGTAAGATCAATATAAATTCAAGTGTAATTCTTAAAAACTGCTTACTGTCTTCATTGCCAGAACCGCAGACTATCAGGGCATGTCTCATAGTGGTCACAGAGTATAGGCTCTATTTTTGGGCGATTTGGGTACAGCACAAGATTCATTTGTCTGCTTGGTCAGCTACAACTCTAGCTGAGGTGCCATGAGGTGTCACTCAGGTTCTTAGAGTTCCTCTGGAAAGCCTTCCTGTTGGTGCAAAGCAGGCGACGCCCAGAGGCCAGTGTCGGGAATTTCATGAGCTTTACTTGCGTAACCTGCAGCACTCATGATAGCTCAGTTGGAAGCCATACTAGTTCTTCAGGCCCTCACTGGGATTTCAGTCGAGTCGTATTGAATTTTTAGATAGCTTTGGGTAGTATTGACATCTTAATATTAAGTCGTCCAGTCCCTAAACACAGCATGTCTTTCCATTTATTGGAGTCATCTTGAATTTCAGCAATGTTATGAAGTTTTCAGTGTACAAGTTTTTTGCCTCTTTGTCTAAGTTTATCCCTAAGTTTGTTTTTTTTTCTTTCTGTAATGGGCCGGATAATATATCCCTAAGTATTTTATTCTTTTTGACACTTCTACGCACTTTTAGTGCCTTGTTTTTTTGTTTTTTTCCCATTACTGGTGACAGTAATGAAAAAGATAGTAATAGAATTTATTCCTTCATATTTATTCATTCGTAAGTTTTAGTTTGTATATATTAATGGGTTATCCTTTTGAAAACTAACATTTATAACTTTTTTGATATCAAAATAGTAAAATGCATAAGAAGACTTAAAAATGTTAACATAATGAAATTATATATCTTTAACATTTTTAATCATCAGTAATATTCCACGTTTACCTATTTAATGATCTTGTGTTGTAGCCTGCAGAATTTTCTTCCTGCCCCTTGAATTCTGATGAAGAGGTGAATAAGTGGTTGCGTTTTTATGAGATGAAGGCTCCTTTGGTTTGTCTACCAGTTTTTGTCTCCAGAGACCCAGTAAGTGTGTGTCTGTCTTTTATATTGCTTTGTACTACAATGATAATGCTTGAGTTTTAGGATATTCTTTAAGAATTAGGAATTTTTTGTGTTGTAGTTACTTAAGAATTAGGATGGTCTCCAGACTATTGAACGATAAGAGAGCTTCTAACCATCTGATGAGTGAGGGAGAGCAGATTTTACCTTTGAGAAAGTGAAAGCACAGGTATTTTACACCCAAAATCATTTTACTAAATAGTATGTGTAGGCCGGGCTCAGTGGCTCAGCCTGTAATCCCAGTACTTTGGGAGGCCAAGGCAAGTGGATTGTCTGAACCTGCAGGTTCGAGACCAGTCTGGGCATCTTGGTGGGACCTTGTCTCTACAATAAAAAACAAAAATTAACTGGGTGTGGTAGTGCACACCTGTAGTTCTAGCTACTTGAAAGGCTGAAGCGGAAGGATCGTCAGAGCCCAGTAGGTTGACGCTGGGGGTGGCCGTGAGTGTGCCACTGTACTTCAGCCTGGGCAATGGAGACTCCAACTCAAAAAAAAAATTCTCACTCATAAGCAGACCTTGAACAATGATCATGATACTTAATAAGAAAAGGATTGGCAGTAGTGGGAAACTGCCGGAAGGGAGGTGGGGAAGTGGAATTGGCAGTAGTGGGAATCTACCTGGGGAAAGGGGACCACATCTCATCAACAAGGGTACCTGCTTGATGAACATCTGTATACCTAACCCTGAATTATACCCCACAGCTTTAAAATAAAAAAACTAAAAGAAAAAAAATGGTGTATGTAGCTGGGCATGGTGGCGCCCTGTTAGTCTCAGTTACTCAGAAGACTGAGCCTAGGAATCTAAGGCCAGCCTGGGCAATAGCAAGACTCCATCTCTAATAAAAATATATATACATGTATAAAGGAATCACAACTAGGATTCAGGTCTCCTATTATCTGACATTCATTATATGCTAATGCTACATACTAGAAAGAAATGCTATAAGCCAGTTTAAAGCAAATATCTACTAAAATACTGGCTATTCTCCATGATGGCTAAAGAAATGAGTGTGCTCCAGACGCAGATCAAATCTCTGGTGTGTGGCCCCCCTTCCCCAGGTAGATTCCCACTACTGCCAATTCCGCTGGTTCTTAGGAATTACATGTCTGGAGTTTTATCCTTAAATATATGCATAATTGTGTGAAAATGAGTAGCTAAAAGGTTATTCATGACAGCACTGTTGTAGTGGCAGAACTGGAAATAAGTAAATATCAGTTGGGAAGAGTTACACACACACAGTGGAATACCAAGTAAGGTCTTTTACGGTCTGATGTACAAAGACCTCAAAACCACATTGTTAAGTGAAGAAAAGGTCTATGCAGAAGTGTACAAAATGCTACATTTGAGTAAAAAAAAAAAAAAAAGTGAATATTTCTGGAAGGATATTTAAGAAACTGCTTACATTAGTTGCCTGCAAGGAAGGGAAGTGAGTGGTGAGGGTGAGAGTGGGGAAGATACATTTCACTGAATATATCCTTTTGCATTCTTTTAATTTGGAGCATGTAAACGAATTACTTATTTTTTAAGAATAACTACTATAACATAAATAATAAAGTTCTTCCGCCTCAAATTCCAGTCAAAATAATTTGAGTACTGACAGATTGCTTGTCTGTTGTCCTAGGGATTTGATCTGCGCCTGGAGCATACTCATTTCTTTAGCCATCATGGAGAAGGTGGACACTACCATTATGACACCACCCCAGCTTCAGTGGAGTATCTTGGATACTTCTTACCTGCAGAGCTTCTCTATCGCATCGATCAACCAAAAGAGACCCATTCATTTGGGCGAGATTAAATCAACTGATGCTCATTTTAAAAATGAAATAATCAAGGTTAATTAATTGGTTAACTCATTAATTGATACTAATATAGACCCTTTTTGTTTTTCGAGTCGGAGTCTCACTCTGTCGCCCAGGCTGGAGTGCAGTGACATGCTCATGGCCAACACAATCTTGACCTGCTGGACTCGGGATCCTTCTGCCTCAGCCCTCCAAGTAGCTGGAACTACTTGCTACAGGCATGCCACCACGCCCAGCTAATTTTTTGATTTATTGTAGAGACAAGGTCTCGCCAAGTTGCCCAGGCTGGTCTCGAACCCCTGGACTCAGGCAGTCCTCTCACTCTGCCTCTCAAAGTGCTGGGATTACAAGCGAGAGCTACCACACCTGGCTTGGCTTTTCAAGTGAAGGGACATATTGACATTGTATTCTATATTATTTCATAGAACTGCCTGTCTGAAAGAGATTAGTAGCAGATGTACTTTAATTTTTTCTTACTTACATTTATTGAGCCAACTTTCTTTAATATCAGCAAAATCAGTCTGTTTATACCTCAAATATAAACATAATCAGGAATCATTCCTCTTTAATGGTAATAACTTACATCTGTATAACATTACTAAATTTTAAAAATTAGTCTCACAACTGCTAAATGGGTGTTTTTGAATATTAGGAAATATTAGCCAGACATGGTGGCACACCCCTGTAGTCCTAGCTACTCGGGAGGCTGTGGCAGAATATTGCCTGACCCCAGGAGGTCAAGTCTGCAGTGAACCATGGTCTGTGTCACTGCATTCCATTGGAACCCTGACTCAAAAAAAAAAAAAAAAAGAAATGTTGATAGTTGTTGAATCTTTGTACTGAATTTTAAAAATCCATTCTAGAGATCAGAGTATACTTTTTTTATGGAACAAGGTAGTAGAGGGAGCCCTTTACCCTTGTGGTGACAGTTCAACCATACAAGTTTGCAGTTTGCCTTTCACAAACATTAGCAACTGGTTGGTTAGCCGTGATCCCTCCCTTGTTTGGATAGCCACTTGTAAGCAGTTTATATCTTGTTGGTTATTTGTGAGATGAGAAGGAAAAAGAATAGCATCCAAGTACAACATTGAAGTGAGCGTACTTCATAAGTCAGGCTATTGCTAAACATGACTACTAGCCTTCATGTAACTGGTTGTAAAATTTACTGTTTGAAATTTTCCTCAATTTTTTAATAGTCATTAACGAGAAATCAACTTTCTAACTTTGCTAATGCCAATCTTGCTAATATGCAAATTTAGGTGCTCTTTTGTACTAAGCATATAATCTTCAAATAATGTCTTTTGATTGTCTACTTTAGATGTTGGATGTCTTGTGAGTATAAATTCCTAAATGTTATTTTTAAATAAGCACTATTTTGAAGCCAAAATAATAAAAAACTTACATTCTTGATACAATGTTAACTTTAACACCTTAATTCTAGACAAAAGTAATATTAATATTCTTTGACATGTGCTTTGTGTTGAGCACCTACCCTGCCCTCTGGAATGTGCACTCCATGAGGGCACAAGTTTTGTTCATGACTGTAGTAGCACTAGTGCCTTTAGCAGAACCTAGCAAAGTAGGCACTCAGATGATTATGCCAGACGTTTTGCTAGATGCTGAACATCTTTTTGATGGGGGAAGACAAACAATAAAATATGTCAAGTGGTACTAAGTGCTATGAAGACAAGCGAAGCAGGGGATGGACTATGAAGGCGAATGCTATTTTTCTGTGGCCCCTACACTGAGGATGCATTTCTCACCCAAAATTAGTTCAGATGTCAACACTGCTGAAGCCCCCCACACACCAAAAATTAGGAAAGGGTTTGTTATTCACAAAATGGAGCTTTCTGGGAAGAGAGGACAGCAGGTCCAAAAATGGCTAGAGAGACCAGGAAAGGAGACTGGCTTGGGTTTTTCTTCTTTTTTTTTGAAAGCAGAATTTATTGAGAAGACAGAAAAGCTCCCCCAGTGGGAGGGGACCTGAAGGGACTGCCTGGCTTGGAACTTTTAGGTGGTTGGGACTAGTGCCAGGATGATAGCTTCCTGCACGTGGTTTGGATTTCCCAAGGATGTCAGAGAAAGGAGCACCCAGGCTTTCTTCGCTTGCGTAAGGGTGGCGCAGAAAACGAAGAGGAGTGCTGTAAGGCTTAAAAGCTGTCCACAAGCTCCATAAATAGAACCAGTCTTTATTACAGACTTCAGGTCTGATCTCAGACATGGGGATCACCCAAAATCCTGGACCCCTTTCCTGACCAAAGATCCCAATGCCACCTTTGCCTCTGGTGTCAGTGTCCTCCAAAGTGGGGTGCACGAACAGCAAGCACATGGGACACCCCAGGGAGTGGAGGACATCGGGACATCTGTTTATATGTCTCGTTTCATTCTTTTTCTATGTTTGCGTACATTTCTTTTTTTTTTTTTTTTTTTGAGTCGGAGTCCCCCTCTGTCACCCAGGCTGGAGTGCAGTGGCATGCTTACCACCATGGCAGCCCCGACCTGCTGGGTTCCAGCGATCCTTCCACCTCAGCCTTCCAAGTTGCTGAAACCACAAGTGTGCACCACCACACCCAGCTAATTTTTTGATGTATTGTAGAGATGAAGTCTTGCCAAGTTGCCCAGGCTGGTCTCAAACCCCTGGGCTCAGGCAGTCCTCTCGCCTCGACCTCCCAAAGTGCTGGGATGACAGGCTTGAGCCCGGCCTGTTTGTGTACATTTCTAATGTTAGGAATTTCAGCACAAAATTTTTTTGCTGATAAGCACAATTCAAAAAACTTGGAGACCAGATACATTCACAGAACCTATCAGACAAAAAAATAAAGTAATGTGCTTTTCCTACTCACACACCTACTCAATACAGCACAGAATGCTTCTGTGGCCGGATGCATGGGGGATTTCCCCAAACACCAAGCAATGATCCAGCAGACACCAGCTGGGTGTCCTGGAATTAAATTCAGTCAGTCCCCTAAGACCACCCCCCACTTCAGATGCCAATCACAAGCCCTGGGTCGTGGCCTGTGCTTCCAACCAAACCACTATAAATTGGAGTTTCTATGCCCCCGCTTTGGGTTTTATTAATCTCATTAAAGCAGATCACAGAATTCAGAGAAACACCTTACTTACATTTCCCGGTTTAATGAAGGATATAATGCAGATGAACAGGCAGATGGAAGCAATGCTTGGGAAAGGCACGCGGAGAGGAGTGTGGCGCTTCCATGCCCTCTTGCTGCACCACCCTCCAGGCACGCGGTTAAAGTACAGACATGTTTGTGGCACCATCTTTCCAGACCTAAAATAAAAACACATTCAGACCGTTATGGGCCAGGGCTCTGGAATGGGGACTTCTGGCATCTCACGTTTATTTCTGAGTTGTTTATCTAAATGTACCAAGGGAACTTATTTGAAGTAACAGATCATTTTTTGACTGTTTTGATTCTCCTACCTAAGGGTACCAAGATAACTTGTTTGAAATAGCAAGTGTTCTTCTTTTGATGTTAATTTTGACTTGGTGATGGGTGAAGGGCAATAAAATGTAGGTATAAATACCCACTAAGACCCTTTCCCTGTGACCTGGCTGCAGAAATACATTCCCTTCTTCAGACTCTGCTTCTCGTTCCTACTGACTACAAGAGAAAGCAGCCAGACTTTTTTGGCCAGGAAGAGCACAAATACACCTGAAGTAAGAACTATCATCCAAGCCGAGCACGGTGGCTCAAGCCTGTAATCTCAGCACTTTGGGAGGCTGAGGTGAGAGGATTACCTGAGGATCAGGGGTTCGAGACCAGCCTGGGCAACTTGGTGAGACCTCGTCTCTACAGTAAATCAAAAATTAGCTAGGTGAGTTGGTGCATGCCTGTGGTTCAGGCAGAATGATCACCTGAGCCCAGCAGGTCAAGGCTGTGGTGGCCATATCACGCCACTGCAGTCCAGCCTTGGAAACAGAGCAAGACTAAAACAACTATCCACGAAACAACCATCCACTGTGTTAAGACCTCCCAAATACTCCAGTAAACCTCAGAGTAGATGTAAGTAACCTTTCCCTTTACAATTACTGCAAAACCACCTGGTCACTTTAAGAAAGACTGCTGGAAACTGAAACCAAAGGAACAACAGGCAAAGGAAGAAAAGAAAGAACAGTGGTACTACAAAGAACTTAGAGGGGCCTTTTGTTTCCTCCTTAACACTTGGGGAGAAACAAATTACTGTATTGGGTTGGAGCACAAGGTCTTGACCATGGAATGCAAATACTGCACAATGGTTGGCTGTTCACAGTTCATTGCATTTGCCAATTCCCAGGCTGACAGACATGGATCATTGTGAGTTAAAGTGTTTGAACCGTCTTCATCAAAGCCCGATAGTCTTCCTGAACATGGATAATTACTCAAAGTGTTCCTCTTTGAAATGACAAAACCATTTTCTTGCTTTCCCCAGTGGCATTCTCCACATACACAGCACAAACATTTCAAGCCAACTTCGCCACCTTTACTCCTCTGTGAAACTTAAACAGGAGAATATGTCGGACATGTTCCTTTTTTTCCACTTGACACTCCATCTTCTTTAGCCCACAAACAGCACCAACTTCCTTCAAATCTGTAAAATGCAAGGCATATTCACAAGCACAACACTGCCACTCCAAATGACAACATGATACACAAACTCCCAACACCACAGTCTTGCCATGCCAAAAACAAATGCCAGGAACGTATGCATCAACTCAGTAAATGGATAACACAATCTCTTGTTGATACTGGAGTTACATTATCTGTAATAAGTCCCACCTTATCACAAGGTTCCATTTGTCAGTGTAAACAAACAACTCAGATGGTGGGTGTCAGTAATACTGCTGTATCAACACATAAATCTCAGCCTGTAGCTTTTCAGTCAGGCCCTTTACACAGGACTCATGTTTTTCTCTTAGTTCCCTCTGCTTCCATCCATATGACAGGAAGGACTTCTCAGAACTGTAATACCAACATTTCTTTCTCCAAAAAGGAGGAAATGTGTTAGAAGACAAATTTTAAGGCCAGGCACAGTAGCTCACACCTACAATCCCAGCACTTTGGGAGGCAGAGGTGAGAGGATTGCCTGAGCCCACAGGTTCAAGACCAGCCTAGGCAACATGGCAGGACATTGTCTCTACAATAAATCAGAAAATTAGCCAGGCGTGGTGGCACATGCCTGTAGTTACAGCTACTTGGAAGGTTGAGGTGAAAGGAGCGCCTGAGCCCAGCAGGTAGAGACTGCAGTGGCTGTGAGCATGCCACTGCATTCCAGCCTTGGTGACACAGTAAGACTCTGACTCAAAAAAAAGAAGACAAATTTTAATTACTAGGTATAATGTATTTTTTGGAAACCAATCCTCTTAATTCACAGACTGCAACTCATTGTCACGGAGGACAACATATTATTGAGCGACAAAGAATTACAAAGAATGCTTATGGCAGTTTTTAATCAGTTGGGTTCAAAATCTTACACTAGGCCGGGCTCGGTGGCTCAGCCTGTAATCCCGTGCTTTGGGAGGCTGAGGTGAGTGAATTGCCTGAGCCCGCGGGTTCGAGACCCGCCCAGCCAACTTGGCGAGACCTCATCTCCACAATAAATCAAAAAAATTAGTAGGGCATGGTAGCACGCGCCTGTAGTTCCAGCTACTTGGAAGGCTGAGGCGGAAGGATCGCCGGAGCCCAGCAGGTCGAGGCTGCGGTGGCTGAGCGGCCACTGCACTCCAGTCTGGGTGACTGAGTGAGACTCCAACTCAAAAAGAAAAAAAAAAAATCTTACACTAACATTGGGCAAATTATCTTAGCTGCCCTAATGAAAATTCACAGACCATCAACATCTCTTGACAGCTGTAAACAATACCATTTAAAACCAGAAACTTTAGAAGGAATAAGACTTATAGCTCTAGACTATATAAAAGAGATCTGCTTAATCCCCTGTACAAGCCTATGTAATACACTAATCCTTGCCATAAAAAAACCAAATAGTAGTTTAGAGGTTTGTACAGCAGCAGTCTCCAACCTTTTTGGCGCCAGGGACTGGTTTCACAGAAGACAGTTTTTCCATAGAGCAGGGCAGGGTGGGAAGATGGCTTTGGGATGATTCGAGGACATAACATTTATTGTGTACTCTATTTCTATTATTATTACACTGTGATATATAATGAAATAATGATACAACTCACCATATAAAAAGAGGCACAAACAGAAGTGGTGAATAAAATAACGGGCAGGCCACACTCGGACTAAAGTGAGTGTCGGACTCTGACTCAAAGCCTGCCGCCAGATGCAGCTGTACAGCTGGGGTCCATCAACTCGCTGGCCGCTCGCCGACAGGGTTTTGATGCGAGTCTGCAAGAACTGACGATGGTCTCTGCCAGTCCAACCTCCTGTTCAGGTTCATCTGTATCTGCAGCCACTCCCCAGCGCGAGCATCACCGCCACAGCTCTACCTCGGATCACCAGGCTTTAGATTCTCATAAGGAGCCACAACCTAGATCCCTCCCACCCACAGTTCACAGTAGGGGTCACGCTCCTATAAGAATCTAATGCCACCACTGACCTAACAGGAGGCCGAGCTCCGGTGGTCACGGGAGCGATGGGGACCAGCTGTAAATGCAGATGAAGCTTCGCTTACCTGCCACTCACCTTCTGCTGTGCGGCCTGGCTCCTAACAGACCATGGACTGTTACTAGTCTGTGGCCTGAGACCCCTGTTGTACAGGACTCAAGAGCAATTAACAATAGTCATTCTCAGCCAGATGCAGTGGCTCACATATAATCCCAGCACTTTGGGAGGCCAAATGGGAGGATCGCTTGAGCCTAGGAGTTCAAGACTATCCTGGGCAACACAGCAAGACATCTCTATGAAAAAAAAAAAAAAAAAAAAAGGGTCGGGCACTTGTCTCACCCAATAAAAAACACACACGGAAAAACAGGTGTGAGGGCAGATAGCGAGGGGGATAGCGACCACCCCCTGCCAAAATTTGTGACGGAAGATCTCTA
>CAUYQG010174934.1:0-16176 GCA_963574415.1 Tarsius wallacei
AAAAAGAAATCCCATCTTTCGATGGGAGGAACAGGAGTTGCAGAGAAGAGATCTTTAAAACCTCAGATTAAAATATCAAGAAGCCGGCTTGGTGGCTTAGCCTGTAATCTCCCCCTTTGGGAGGCTGAGGTGAGTGAATTGTCGAAGCCCACGGGTTCGTGACCTGCCTGGGCAACCTGTCGAGATCTCATCTCTACAATAAACCAAAAAAATTGGCCAGGCATGGTAGCGCGCACCTATAGTTCTAGCTCCTTGGAAGGCAGAGACGGAAGGATCGCTGTGGTGGCCGGGAGCGTGCCACTGCACTCCAGTCCAGTCTGGGTGACAGAGTAAGACTCCAACTCCAAAAAAAAAAAAGATACCCTGCTCTCAGGGAGAAAAGACAGATGTTAGATCACTGTGATTTTGTGTCATAAGTACCACGTAATAAAGTGAAAGGTTGATCAAGGATCTTCTAGGCAGACTAGAGAGAAGAAAACTATGAGGGCTGGGAGAGAGTGGGCAGAGAGAATGCATGCAGAAGGTTCTAACTATCTGCACAATATTAAGAAAATGCAAATAGGCTTGTGCATCTGGATGGAATGAGCACAGGAGAGGTCAGAAAAAAGGCTCAAAATTTAGCCAGGGGGCAGTTTATGACCAATTTTTAAAATAATCAAAACAAGGCAATAAGTCTGGTGTACTTGATTAACAGAGTTGCTCAAAGGGACAAATGTTCTTTCTGAAATTTGTATTAAAAAAGAGAAACACCTATAGCCAGCAGAGAAGATCTGAAGAAGTGAAGTATAGATTAGGTCTAGCAACCTCGAGTTACACTCACAGTGACCCGTGGCACTGAGATGACCACTCAGGCCTCAAGATGCTACATAGGCAGCAGATGGCCACTCCTCTCTTCCTGCATTACCAATTCAGGAGATGACATTGCCTTTGACCCTGTTTACATGTGTGCCAAACTTGAGCCTGGCTTTCTTACTCTTCATTAGCTACCTCTAGCAGCACTTCTTAGAAAAATCACACACAATGTGAGAAGAGAAGCCCACTGGCCTCCCGATGTGCCAACTTCCTGGCCTTTGGCAAGCTTTGGTCAGAGCTCCCTTTCTCCTCTTCCTTGGCCACATGTGCATCTGGAAGGAATGAACACAGGGAAACGGTCACATTTGCAATGTGGCCAAGGAAGGTTCTGTTGCACCTATTATGGTGTAAGGCCTGAATGTGGTTGGTTGTGAAATAAGACAAGTTTTTGTTATCTTGGACCCCCTCCCCTTCTGTGCTTTTATCTCCTCTTCCATGCGGTTCTCTCATCTCTAACACCTTGGTCTTCTGACCAATTATTGGGAAAGGACTGAACAAGTCACCTGGAAAAACTTGGAGTGAGAAGAGAGTGCCTTGTGAGCAGTTGGTGCTTAGAAGTGTTAAATGACTGAAGGGTCTGGAATTATTAAGAGATCATCTAATAGAAGCAATTTCTTAATGAGGGGCACATTCACAGGCAATTATAGGTATCTGGTTTGAGAGAATATGGTCAAAAAAATCAAGGTCCCTGGCATTTTAATATTCAGACCCTAAGATTTCATGAGAAATAACTTTTGCAACATCAATAACTCTGTTCTTAAGAGACAGGAGACCCTTTTACTTCATATAAGCCACACATTTATATGTGTGTGCACATTTGTGTGTGTGCATGTTCACAAAAAGAGAATAACAAATCACATACATTTGTGTATGTGTGCGTGTCTAAGACAGAAGGAAGGAAAGCAAAGCAGCTGAGGAAGTAGAAGCAAACGTGGCCAATCAGGATGAGTGATACTGACATTCAAGGACAGTTAATTCATACAGGCAAGTTTGAAAGGAAACAGTAAATTGAAAAGTGTCCACAATCAGTGTAGGCTTTGGTCAACAATGGAAAATCCCAAAGACTCACAAGGAGTTAGAATGTTATAAAGACCTTTGGAAGGGGAGTCAAAGCCATTAGAAGATTAAGTTTGGCCCAGAAGCCAAAGTAAGGATAACAGCTGCAGGAACGTTTACCAACACATCAAATGGCAAAAGAGTAAAATAATCATTTAGACTTTCTGAAATAATGCCAGATGCATTCTCATGGGCTGGACCACGGGTATAGTTAATGCTATTTGCCCCATTTCCTCACCTCTATTCCAATTTATCCAGTTGCTATCCCATAAAGTATGGGCTAGCTTGCTCATGCATAAAATAATCGCTGGCATCATTTTTCCCTCCAACATTTCTCTTGTGTGTGAGACTAGGTTCTGTAGGTGACTTTACAATGCTTCAGGGCCTTTCTTTGAAAGATCATTTGACCTTGCTGGTTCCAGGGTTGCTCATGACAGCTCTCAGTTTGGCTGGGATGCTTGCCCTGATGAGCACCTTCCATATCACGGAGGAATGGCAGGAGAGAGGGTATCCAAGAATGTGGACAGCTCAGAGCAATCCATTACCCATCCTGTAAGCAAGTCTTTATCAGCACTGAAATCCTTCTCCAGGGCCAGCCACCCAGGTCCCTTGGCATGAACCAGTGAAAAGAGCCATAGGAGAAGAGAACAAGGCTTGAGCAAGGGTCTATGATACTGACTTCAGTTTGGCCAAGGCCAGCTGGAACAGGCAAGCACAGAAAAGATGTAGATCCTTAATTCCTGAGAAAGATCCGTTGTAACTAAAAGTTCCCAGAGGGAGGCAAAAGGGGCCAATCGATAATACAAATTCTGGGAGCCACCTCAAAATAAAATGTTTCTCAAGGTCATCTTTGAGCCCTTCCAAGTACTTTAGAACAGCCTGACAGGTGCTAATTAACCCTCCAGATTCCACAGCCCCAAGGGAGATGTAAATATGTTTAACTGATGAGCACATTCAATCTGTACTATTCCTGGAGCTCTAACAGCTTTTTAAAGGGCCTTTTGAAGAAAAGCATTTGATAGCATCATAGAACATCCAAACTGAAATGAACTACAAAGAGCCTCTTTAGAGAGGAAGCAGGAATAGTGGAAAGGATATGGGCTTGGAGAAAGATCTGGATCCAAATCCCAGATCAGGGACCTATTAGCTGTGTGAGACCCAGGAAGTTATTTAAACATCTAAGCCTCAAAATCTATCTACAAAAGGAGGACAGCACCACCTACTTCACAGATTGTGTTGGTAAAATGCCCTGCCCTGTTCCCAGTTTACAGTGGTCTATAGTTAGAGTATAATCTAAAATATACTACAAACTATGGTATACTATAAAGTACTGTAGCAGTTTATAATTTAGAGCATACTATCCTCATGTCCCTTCTCCTTTACACTCGTAAGTCCCATCCCCTTGTGACATGTTGGCCACTACAGAAAACACATCCATGGAGATTCTCAAGGCCTCCTATTCCTTACTCTCCAGAGCGGTCAAGCAAAGTGGCTCTTGAGAGAAAAGAATTGGTCTTGAACACTAGTGAGGCCAGCAAGGTGGTGGTGGAGCCAGCTTGCCAGCTCTGGCTCTGAAGTTCAAATTTGTTGTGCTCCCTCATCATCTGATAGGCCCATGGCTTTGAAACCATCAGCCCTACAAAGCAATGGTATGTATCATTCATGTATACCTACTCACAAGCAATGACTCATGTCATTCTCTACCAAGGAGAATCCTTCTAAGCTACTCCAGTCACCAGAAAACTCAGCCCTAAGGCCTGTGTCTTAGAAACAAACTGCAGCTCTTGATATAAGAACAAGGCCTCTCCATCACTAAATGCACATTTAATGGGGACTTAATCCATAGGCATTTACCAAGAACCTACTATAATCAAAACCCAGGGTGAGATCCTGAGAATGAGACACTTAAAAAAAATTAGAGACAATGACACAAATGTTTCATCCTTCATCAGAAACTCCAATTCAAAAAATAAGAAAATAATTCTTAATGTGCATTTTACAGACGAAAAAGACAAATTTCCTAAAACTGCACAGCTCCAGACTCCAGGAATCCTGTCCTCCCGTTCTTTCCTCAATCACTAAGCAGCCTCTGTAGTAGCTGACATTATCCCCCCAAGTCAGTAATCATCATTTCCTTGTCACAGGATATGCCTGTCTCTTATTTTCTGGATTTATTCATTAAAAGAGATAAATCTTCAGCTAAACTGCTTGTCTGTGTCAGCAAAAACACTTACAAAAGAAAAAAAGTGGCCTAGAAAATAAAAATCAAGAAATATTTAACAGAAAAAATCCACAAGATTAGTCTGTTTATGATTTTAAAACTGAATTTTTCTCACAAGATCATTATATACACAAAGGCAGGTGACATTTCCTTAGTTCTCAGCATCTCAAAAGTTAAGAATAAAACTGTGACAGGAGTCCAGGCTTCAACATTCATTTATGTGGCTGATCAGAACCAGAAAGGGTAACCTTATTAATTTTGGTCTAAGGGTACAAAGTGAGATTTTCCTCCTTCTTAAAAATGTTTTATCTCTGTCAATTCACAATGCTGATAGGGCAAAGTATCAGTTTCCTTTCACATCTGTAACTGCCCTCAGCTTCACCATAAGAAACAGATTTTGTTAGTTTGAGGCTTCAATCAATAAATATTTGCGGGGACTGTCTTGGACCATTTTGTACTATGACATAATACCATATACTGAGTAATTTATAATGAACAGAAATGCATCTTCTCACTGTTCAAAGTGCTGGCATCTGACAAGGGCCTTCTTGCTGAATCATCTCATGGCAGAAGGCAGAAAGTTAAAGAGAGAGAAAGAGAGACAGAGACAGACACACAGAGAGAGAAACATGGAGGGAGGGAGGGAGGGAGGGAAGGGAATTCGCTTTTTTATATAAACTCACTCCCTCAATAATGGCATTAATCTACCCATGAGGGCAAAGCCCTCATGGCCCAATCACCTCTTGAAGGTCCCACCTCTTAATACTGTAACAGTGGCAGCTAAATTTCAACATGAGTTTTGAAAGAGACAAACATTCAAACCATAGCAGATGCCAATTAGGCACCAGGCATGAACCAAGTGCTATAGAACAGCACTATCCAACAGAACTTTCTGGCATCTCTATCTGTGCTATCCAATACAATAGTTACTGGTTACATATGGTTACTAAACATTTGACATGTGGCAAGCACACCAAAAAAGCTGAATTATTTAACTATTGAAACTTAAATTGCCACATGTGACTGGTGATTATTATATTAAATGCCCAGCTATCAGGGATATCAAGATATTGGCTGGGCGTGGTGGCTCATGCCTGTAATCCCAGGACTTTGGGAGGCCAAGGCAAGAGGATTGCCTGAGCCCAGGAATTCAAGACCACCCTGTGCAACATGGCGAGATCTCGACTCTACAATAAATCAAAAAATTAGCTGAGCATAGTGGCTTGCGCCTGTAGTCCCAGAAACTTGGAAGACTGAGGTAGAAGGATCCCTGAGCCTAGCAGGTCAAGGCCACGGTAACCATGGTTGTGCCGCTGTACTCCAGCCTGGGTGACAAAGTGAGACTCCAACTCAGAGGAAAAAAAAAAAGATATGAGAAAACATGATCTATGCACATAAAATCTTCATGTTCTGTCTGGAGCGACAGACATGGACACATGAAAAACTGACTTATAATCAGATGGCAAGTTAGTGGCATGGGAAGCAAAAGCAGTAGGGACTTGAAGAATCCAGGGAAGATGTGGCAGACGTGGTAGGAGATGAGTCGAGAAGGCCTCACAGGAGAGCAGAACTGTCTAGGCCAAGGATGGCACAGCACTATGTTGCTTTACTCACACTACCTGTACTTATAAAGCTCCTCAGCCACATGCATTAACTGAATTAGAGCTAATGAGCTTACAGATAAACAGGTTGTTTTTATGGTTGCATGACACCACCAAGAAGACAAAAGCCTAAGAAAGAGCACTGCAGGTAATACTCAAAGTCTCTTCCTCAGCAGTATGACAGGCAGGGCGGTCCCAGTGGGTCTATCAGAGGGCATGTCATTAGCACCAAGTGATCTGAGAGGAGAGGAGCAGCAATGCTCCAGGATGTTTGGGAAGCCGATGCAGAAGAGCAGAAGAACGGTCAGCTTTGGGGTAACAAAAACTCAAGAAAAAAGTCTTCGGCTGATAATGGTACCCATAAGGGATGAGAGGGAAGAAGACTCAAGTTATAGGTAGAAGGGTAGTTACACACACTCTTCACATGCCTGGAGGAATTAGCTACATTTAAATTCTTGGTTTAAAATATATAACAAGTAGGCAGATGACAAAATATGGACACCCTCTGCATCACCATAGGGCTTTGTGCACAGCAGCTACTACAGCCACTGCATACAGTTATTACCATTTCACCCAGCCCCACCTTACCCTTCCTACCTCCCTCATTCCCAGTGACTGTGGAGGGCTTCCCTAGCCCTCTGAGGAGGAAATAACACAGCTTTCTTTGCCCTTTCACAATGGGGATATAACCACAGAGAATCAGAAGGGCCCAGAGTATGAATGAAATGGATCTTCTGCCTTGCTCCTACATGTTGGCTAAAACTATCACTCTCTTAAGACCTACACTCTACTAGTGGATATTATTTTTACACCTTTTTCCAACCTTTCTGGGAGTGGAGGAGCAGTACTTCAAAACGTGTAGCCTCTTAGAATCCTGTATCTAAAGATCACCATTCCTAGAAAAGCTACCTTCAATGATCAGTTAACACTCTGGTAGAGAATGTACCTATACACAGAAAACTCCTGGAATTGTCCCCCTGGGCAAATGAGCAGTTGGTCTAGTCCTGCAAGCTGGGCAGAACCTTTCTGAGAGGCAACATAAGCACTGAAAGGGGAAATGGTAGAACAACTCCTTGGCTATCTGGTCTAGGACTGATTCTAGTCCCTGTTCTGAGAGTCAGCATGAAGAAACAGCAGGCATGGGAGTTGATGGCACTAAGTCCTAGGTTTACATCCCAAAACTATTGATTAGTAGTTTGTGTGGCCATGGGAAAGTCTCTCCACCCTCCAAGTCTTTGCTTCTTTGTTGACAGCTACTCATCTGTCACTCTTTCAAAGACGTCTCCAGTGAGTCAAATCTCCCTGTCATGCCCACTAACACTATATAGGCCTTCTCCTTTCAAACAGATCTCAGTTGAATGTTTATACTCATGTGGAATTATCTGCTTAGCACAAGTTTTTCTCACCTGTAAACTGCATTAGGGCAGGGACATGACATTTTTTTTCTTCTCACTATTGTATCCCAATTTCCAATAAACTATGCAGCACATAGTAGGTTTCAAATTAACACATGTTGAACCATTGAATAGATGATTAATTGAGCTTATGTATGTGAAAATTATCTCCAAAATATGCAGCACAATGGAAATGTCTGTGATTCTTACTTGGTGTGGATGATGACAAGAGAATTAATCCTCTTAGCTGCTGGAAACCATTCTGCTTTCATTGAAGTAACAAAACTGTTGCATTTGAAGGACACCATAAGGAAAGGGACTCTTACAAGCTGCCCCATGGTGTCCCCTTTCAGGATTTTTTCCATGACCATGCCAAAATACCCAGCTCATCTGTGTTCAGATGCAATTAATGCTTTATTCTGATCTTAGATGGCCACTGTGGGAGCCTGGCTGAGTCATATGGGCATTTTAAAAAGCGAGATACCTATTGGCTAAATCTGCAGGGTATCTGGTGCTGGACCAGGGACAAAGCATTCTGGCCACAGGCTAGGCTGAGAAAATCACTCCGGGTCCACCATCCCCTGCCTTTGGTTGAATCCACCTCTATATCCAAAGTGCCATGAGCATCAGGAACCAAAGGAAACTGCAGTGGCCAAAGCCGGGGAGAGCTTGCTCCCCCATGCTGATCCATTCAAGGGAACAAAGGCCTTCGAAGTTGCACTGAGCTGGTCTGGATATGGAAGGTCTTTATGCAGGTTTCCAAGGAGATGACTCAGATGCTGTTACCATAGAAACTGTTGCTACCATCTATTGTCCATCACCCCTTGACAGAAAGGAATGGGGGGGGGGGGCTACGGTTTGATGGTGAAGGAAACAAGAAGAGTTGGATTTAAGTCAAGATGAAAAAATTTATTGAGATGGGTCCGGGTCCCTGAAGACTTCCAATGGTGTATATAACAAAACCTCTAATCTCCAAAGGAAATGAATTAGGGACATGAGTGTTTATGGTTTGTTGTTATTTGTGTAGTGAAGTTGTGGTGAATACGGTGGCACACTGAATGACCTCCACCTATCTGCTGAAGGCCCTATCAACTGGGGTCTCCAAAGAAAACACTCAGGTATAAGGCTCAACAGCATGGTCCAGGCTATAATCCCTGAAACTACAGGGTCATAAGAAAACTGATGATAAGCTGTCTGCCCTCTCCTCTTCTGAAAACTTTGTTCAAATAAAAGAGGAACACATTAGAAGTCCCTCTAATTTTTCTACTACCTCTTTACCAACAGCCACTATCAGCAAAGTTTTGATTATTTTTTTACTCTAATAAGAGCTACAGATTATGGGTAAATCAGAAAACTCCATAAATAACAAACACACAGAAAAGCATATGGCTAATGGAAGACACACTAGACTAGTCAGAAGGTCAGAATTAAAAGGTCAGTCTCATCACTGATGATCTGCATGATCTTTGGTACTTCACCTGCCTGAGCCCCAATTATCCCTTCTATTTCATGGGGATAGTAATTGCCAGTCTACTTCATATGGTATAAAGCCTGATCAAGAAATTATGCTATCACTTGTCAAACGCCGTGGTTACCCAAAATGCCACACTCATATCAGCAAAAGGTTTTTGATTTTAATTACTCAAAGCACAACCATAATAAATCCTTTGAGTCATCCAGCTCTCTGTTTGAAAAGTTGTTGGCACCCAACAAATTACCATGACATTAAAATTGTGGATGAGAAGATGGAATATGTCCTCACAGCCTCCTTTCTTATCAAGGACATCAGATCATATGCAGGCATCAAGTTTGACAATTAGACCTGTCTTCCCAAAACAGCCTTGGGAAGTTAAACTTCAAGAGAGAATAAGATGCTGAAGTTCTAGGAAAGTTTCTCTGGAATAGTAGGAATGGAAAGAGGACACTATTTGGGGGAAAACAAAAAATTATTCTGGTAAAGATATTTTCAAACCTGTTACATGTAGAGAATGGGAGCTGTGAACACTCTGGAGTCTGGGAACAGAAGGAAGAGTAGAAATCATACTGCTGCTACCCCAGTCCAGGAAGTCCCTTCCATATATTTCAGACCCTCTATAATGACAACATAAACTTTGAAATCCATCTTATGAAATAAGCACTAACAAAGCTGCCAGGTGTGACCTGCAGTACTCCATGTCTGCCCCAGGAAAGGTTACTCAATCCAGGGCACTCCAGGAGTCAGACAAAGGAGGCATTTAGGCATTCCCGGATAGGGCAGAGAAAAAAAAGTGCGATTCAGTCCCTCCGGTTCTGCAAATGTTCCTTATTTATGTTTTTCTTTCAAATAACACTACTGCGCATTGTTAGGATACTCTTAAATCAGGAGTATCTTTCTTGAGGCATCAGATAGGAGGAATCATGAAAAAAGAGGCAAGGAGAGCAACTGCCTTTCCAGTCATGGGATTGGTGGCACTGGCTAATTCTGCCTGCTGGGAAGGAGGGAACCAGGACAATACAGAGGTTTCTTACTCTTATATATGGGTCCCTCTTGATAACCACCAGAAACCCAGCACCAATCTAAAACCAGACAACCAAAAGGGTTACTGAAGAATGGCAGTCAGTGGGTTAATGCCCTTGTTCCTTGGAAGATGAGATCCCCACTCAGCTTTAGCTTTAAATATGATTCCCTCAAGATAACTTCCAGAGTTTAAACATCTGACTCTCAGAGTTTGTTGTTGAGTCAGAGTCTCATGTGGGCTGGAATGAAATGGCACAATCCCAGCTCACTGTAGCCTCGACCTCCTGGGCTCAAGTGATCTTTTCACCTCAGCCTCCTCAGTAGCTGGGACTATAGGAGCACACCACCACATTCAGCCAATTTTTTTTTTTTTAAGAGATGAGGTCTCACTATGTTGCCCAGACTGGTGACTCCTACAATTTTGCCCAAACTTATGATAGATTTCTTTTTCTCTCAACACAGTTTCTCTGCTTCCTTGAGGCAAATCTCTCCAGTGAGAACAAACTGGTCATGCTCATTTCTGCCCAGATCTCCCCTCAACAGCTCACAGCACAGAAAGGGAGAGCTGGAATAAACCTGACATATTACGTACTGTTATCTAGGCTTCTCGTTTTAGAGTTAAAAGAACTGAGGCTAAGAGACCCAGGAAATGACTTGCTCAAGACCACAGAATCATGTAGGAGCAGATCCCGGGCCAGAATTGATTTCTCCTGACCTCATTACAGCGTATTTCTACTACATTATACTACTATCAACACATGGTCATCTTAATCCTATGTATATCAATTTTACCTCCTTAACTAAACCAAAATCTCATGAATAGCAAGGATAATATTTTCTCCCAGTCATTCCAGGCACTCATGCATTAACAGCCAGCACCAAGATAAGACATGAGGGAGGAAAGCTGAAGTGTTTTCTGATCAACTTCCACCTCACTCTTTAAGGGTCTACCTGTGTGCTCTCCTAGCAGCATCCAACGGCCATCTCTACCAAGGCAGTCATCATTCTGTATTGCCCCTGTGCAGATGTTTAAAGACAGAACTGGGCCTTGTCTTATTTCCTGTATCTCAATGCCTAACACATATCAGAATTTCAGAAAAGGATTAAACAAAAAATGGATTCTAAAACAAGTCTCAACTGACCTATACATCACAGAAATATCAGTTTCTTTGGGGGCAGGAATTAATCACTCCATCCTCCCTTGAAACATTTTCTTTTCTTGGTTCCCATTTTTGACTCTTTGAGAAGGATTGTTGTGACAAGGGCATCTGGCCTGCCATCTTTAGGAGGGGCCAATAGTAACCAATGACACCTTTAACCCCCAAACTTTTTAATGTTGGTATAAACAAAATGCTTTAAAGGAGTTACAGGTAAGAACAGGGTGTGTCCTTTTAAGGATAAACATATACTTTAATCCATCATCACCTACCATCATTAAAATAGCCTACCTGGAACTTACAGAAAAGGATCATCAGCTCCGTTGCCAAACCCTATCGCCAAAGAAGAATACTTATTTTAATGACATTCTGACAACCCCCAAATCAAGTCAATATTTTGGCCTAAACAGAAGGTCCCAATCTGAACCATTTGTCTACCAATCCTGATTAGTTGACAGGATTTAAAAATGTCTGTTTCCAAAGCATTATCTAGAAGGCTATTTCTGATGGACATCTGGGTTGCCTATTACAGTTAAAGCTGCTATTAACATTCATGTACAAGTCTTTGCATATGTTTTCATAGACATACGCTTTCATTTCTCTTGGGTAAATACCTAGAAGTGGAATGGCTGAATCAGATAGTAGATGTATGCTTAACATTTTAAGAAATTGCCAATCCACTTTCCAATTGGCTGTACCATTTTGCATCCCCAACAGCAGGGTGTTAGAGTTCCAGTACTCTGACAACCTAATCAACACTTGAAATGGTCAGTCTTAAATTTCTGACTAATGACACTGAACATCTGTTCATGTGTTTATTTGCCATCTCTAGATCTTCTTTGTTGAAGTGTCTGTTCAAATCTTTTGCCCACTTTTAAAATGGGCTATTTGTTTTCTTAATGAATTTTTAAGAGTCCTTTATATCTTCTGAATACAAGTCCTTTAGATAAGACCATCTATAGCAATTGTGTCCCCTAAATTAAAACTCCTTCCTTACTCTACTTTTTCTCCTCCTCCTCTGTATGGTAGCATATAATCTAAGCATTTAAATAAAAGAACAGGCAAGTATGGTCTTCCCACAAGCTCTCACTGCCCTGTCTGGTCACAGGAAGCAGGGTATTCTCTCATATCCTTGACTGCTACTCACACACAACCAGTAGGAATTTACATAAGCCCATTTCTTCTCTAAAGATTTATTAACTTTAAATCACTAGTTCTCAACTGGGAGTAATTTTGGTCCCCCACTCCCCACATAACATTTGTCCATGTCTGGAAACATTTTTGTTTGTCATAACAGGGCAGGGAAGTGGTCTACTGGCATTGAGTGGGTAAAGGGCAGAGATCCTACTAAACATCCCACAATACCCCCCACAACAAAGAATTATTTGGAAACTCTGCTTTAAATCGATTTACAGATACTCTTTTGGATAAAGCAATATTGTGTAATAGAAATAACACTGATCTGAGAGCCAGGAAACCTGAGTTTTTTTCTTAGCTCTGTCACTAGCTAGTTGTATAACCTCACGTGAAGCACTTAACCTCTCAAAGCACCAAATTTCTCTTCTATGAAATGCAGAGGCTAACCTAAATTATCTCTATGTTCTCCTCTCCTGTGACACAGAAATACAATCCTATGACTATTGATGCAAACCCAGAAAGAACTAGGAGAAGTCATGAAAATGTCCTTAGGTTCCATACTTAAGGAGTTTAACGAGGTGGTGACAAAGTTCGATTCAAGGAATAGTTCCTGAGAATGTGTCTCACAGAGGAGGATGGAAATCAGTGGCTGATCCCACCAAGAAGCCTGCCTCAACCAAGAGAGGATACGAATTCCCTGCACCTGCCCAGCAGAACTTTGGGATTCAGGTACTCCTACTGGTCTCGATCCTACTCTTCCCCATTCCATTCCCAGCTTCAGGATATGAACATGAGCTCAAGAGCAAAATCTGACTTTCACAGCAAGCAGGTGAAAACACTTCCAGGGCTGATATGCCTCACAGATCCAGTCTCCAACTCAGAATTGAGTCTGTACCAATGATAGGGTGTCTGAAAATCCAGACAGAGCTGATAGGAGGAAAGTCACCTCCTAGCTGGACCTTGGGACTCACCTCCATGAAAAGAGAGGCTTCAGACAATACCAACACAGAATCCTAATCAAGTTTCCGCCACTCACATTCCTTTTAGGGGGAAGAAGGTCTTCCAATAATTCTTACAACAGCTGTTCCGTAGGTTAAATGAAGTTGAAAATTGCTCCTATGGGTCCCTGCAAGAGTGAACAGCTAGCCAACATCTCGGACAACCCATGGGTAAAGTTCTCTAATTTACAACTGTCTAAAAATTAGAAACATTAAGAAAGAATATTTACCTTGAAAGCCCCGCCTCTCAAAAGTAATTCCGAGTTGTCCATGGATATTTCTAGTGAAAGCACCACAGCTGATGGGTTAAGAAGGGGAGCCAGGTCAGCTCATGGGGAAGGAGAAGAGATTTGCTCTTCAAAGAGACAGACTGATCTGAATGGAGGTTTTACACTCCTAAGTGTTTACTCCTAAGGCTTTACACTCCTAAGTGTTTTCACCTGCTTTACACTCCTCCTTGTCTTTTTTCCAACAAGGTGAGGGCAATAGTTGGGACACAATACCAACCACCACCATCTCCCCTCCTTGCTTTTCTTCTACGAAGGGGAGTGAAGGCTTCTGACATGTATATTCACAGGAAAGAATGAAAGCAAGGCAAGACACAGAATGCAGAAAGTGAATACCTTGGTCTCTGAGAGGAAGTGCTCTTCTAGAGTACACAACCATGGCTGCCAGCTGTGGCCCACCTCATCTGCTTCTCCTCTCTCAGCTAACCAGAGCCAGATGGGCCCCTGTGGAGAAAGCATTTCTCTCCCAGCAGCAGCTCTTATTCCTTTTGCCCCCTTAGTCCCCCGTCTGCTACAATAACCATTCAAGGACAGGCCTGAAGCAAAGCCATCACAGACTTTTGCAAATAGTTTGAAGCATCAGGATGTCAGTCCTAAAGCAGAGAGCACTGCTCATTACCAGCTTAAAGACTGAGAACTGCAGGCTCCATTAGTGACAATTATAACCTCTTGTTTAATCAGGCTCCCTCATTGTCTGCTGGGGGTGGGGGTGGGGCAGTGCATGTGTATATGGTGGGGGAGGGGGTGCCAGTTCAAACACAAAGCAACATGTAAACAAAATTCCTCTTTAGGCTGGAGCTCAGTGGCTCAGCCTGTAATCCCAGCACTTTGGGAGGCCAAGGCAAGTAGGTTGCCTGAACCCGCGGGTTCGAGACCAGCCCAGGCAATTTGGCAAGACCTCGTCTCTACAATAAATTAAAAAAATTAGCCGGGCATGGTAGTGCGCGCCTGTAGTTCCGGCTACTTGGAAGGCAGAGGTGGAAGGCTCGCTGGAGCCCAGCGGCTCGACACTGGGGTGGCCATGAGTGTGCTACTACACTCCAGCTTGGGCAACGGAGTGAGACTCTGACTCAAAAAAAAAAAAAATTCCTCTTTATTCAAGAGTGCTCATTTCACTTTTCCTCTTCTACTTTTGCTGCTCGCCTTCTTCCCAAAGACCAATCTGCACTAAAAGCTGGGACATAGCCATAGGTTTGATGCTCACTGCTGAACCAGAAGATTTAGGCAATTTCTTCTCTTGTGACTTGAGCTCTGTCTCCACTGGGTCCCCTGAGTTGCTCCTCCCCTCAATTCTTAGAGGCAGATGATTATAGTTATGTCTATATAACAAAGTACATATGTAATAGACCCCCCTCCTTTTATTTTGCCCACACTCGTGTGGGTCAGGACTGTCGGAGAGGCTCCGCTGGGCAGCTCTTGCTTGAGTAAGATGTTGGCAAGAGCTGCATCTGAGGGTTTGAAGGGCTAGACGTCCAAGACGGCTCACTCACTCAGCTGGCAGACAATGCTGGCTGTCAACTGGGAGCTCAGCAGGAGCTGTCACCAGAGTGCCCACACGTGGCCTCTCCAGCATGGCTATATCAGGCTAGTTAGACTTCTTAGTTGGCAGCCAGTATCCCTCAGAGTGAGCAATAGTTGAATAGTCAGTTTTTGGATGAGGTCTTAGCAGTCACACACTTCCACCGCATTCGGCTGGCTGTACAAACAAGTCATGACAGTCAACCCAAATTCAAGGGAGCAGTCACAGACTCCATCGCACAACAAAATGAGTGTCAAAGAATTTGCAGACATATTTTAAAACCCCACACTGACCTGCTGTCACTTTTAAAATCCCCATCTACTTGAGGTCAGGGGAGGTTCCTTGTTCCCTACTCTATCTCTCGAGCCTAGCCAAGTATCTGGCACACAGTACATGCTCAATAAATAGTGAATGAAAAATAAGGGAACAAAAGAACAAATGAGCTTCTAGAGTAAAAAAATTTCCAGGTCTATTTTTTGAGTGAAAAGATTATTTACTGTCCCTTGAGACTTGTTTTCTTTCATTGCTACAGTGGGGATATGACATTCACATTCCATGGCATTGTCATTAGGAATCAATGAGATAAAATTATAAGAACCTTAGAAAACACAGGAGACACCCTTACAGAAATCAACTGATCAAAACCCCAGCAGCCCATACGATAAGATATAAGATTGACAAGTGGAACCTCAACAAACTGAAAAGCTTCTGCAAAGCAAAAGAAACCATTCAGAAAGTGGGGAGGCAGCCCACAGAGTGGGAAAAAATATTTGCCAAATGTATATCTAACAAAGGCCTAACATACAGAATCTGCATGGAACTCAAATGTGCCAAAGAGGAAAAAAAAAAAAAAACAGCCGTATTAAAAAGTGGGTAATAGGTATGAATAGATACATAACAAAAGAAAACATATTAGCAATCAACAGATACATGAAAAAATGCTCGGCTTCACTACTCATCAAAGAAATGCAAATCAAAACCACACTGAGATACCACCTAACTCCGGTCAGGATGGCCATCATTAATAACTCAGAAAACAACAGATGCTGGAGAGAGTGCAGAGAAAAGGGAACCCTTCTACACTGTTGGTGGGAGTGTAAATTATTACAACCTCTGTGGAAAACGGTGTGACGATTTCTAAAAGATCTAAAGATCAACCTCCTTTCATATTTTCCCTTCTGTGAATATATCCGGGGGAACTCAAATCATTCTACAAAAAAGATACCCACACATGCACATTTATTGCAGCACTATTCACAATAGCAAAAACATGGAACCAACCACACTGCCCACTGAAAGTGGATTGGATTTTTAAAATGTGGTACATATACATGATGAAATATTACGAAGCCATAAAGATGGACAAAATTACAGGCTTTGCAGCAACTTGGATGGATTTAGAGTCTATCATACTCAATGATCTATCACAGAAACAAAGAACTGAGTACCACATGTTC